>MDKI01051196.1:0-15813 GCA_005239505.1 Nicotiana paniculata | reverse complement strand
CCCCGGATTATATTTGCAACGCCCTCTTAGTCTTTTATTAGACATAGTTGAGCGTGATCAGCGGTCCAAAACAACAGTATCACCCATCGTAGTCGACACATGAACAAAGGTGACCAGAGACTCACGGGGCACATCCAGAAAACCGGCAAAATATGAAGAAACCTAGGAATATGTGGAACCAGGGTCAAATAAAGCCAAGGCATCATGGCAACAGATTGAACAATACCTGCAATCACGACATCTGAGGCCATAGCATCCGGCCTGGCTGGAAATGCATACATACGAGCCTGACCTCCTCTTGCTCGACCTCCCCCTCTAGGGCGGCCTCTGGCTGACTAACCACTACCCCTGGCTGTTTGGGCGGGTGGTGAAGTGACTGGAGCTGAAGTGGAGGGCTGGCCCTTCTACTGAGAAGATCCATCGAAACGGCGGGGACATTGCCTCCACCCATGCCCGAACTCTCCGCACTCAAAAAAACTACCTGGAGCTGGAGGCGGGGACTGATAGAAACCCCTAGCACCTGCACGACCACTAGAAGACTCCTGAATAGATGAACTCTGAACTGGAGGTGCTCGAGCTGCACTCTGAGCTGGGAGGGCACCAAATGAAGTACGGCCTGACTGAGAACCACGGGGACCCTGCCCCGAAGATGCACCACTGTAAGCTGGGCGGCCTGACTGAGGAGGCCTGAATGGACGGCCCCTACCCTGCTGAAACTGTCCCCTGAAGGGAGCACCACTGGAACTGCCTGAACCACGAGACCTCTTGGCCTCCCTCTCCTCCCGCTCCTGGCGGTGAACAGACTCAACATCTCGGGCTATGTCAACAACCTGCTCGAATGAAGCACCTGATAATCTCTCTCGAGTCATAAACAACCGAAGCTGATAAGAAAGACCATCTACAAACCTCCTCACCCTCTCCCTATAAGTAGGGATAATCTCAGAAGCATGCCTAGCCAACTCAGAAAATTTCATCTCGTACTGAGTGACTGATAACACTCGGTGTAACCACTCGAAAAGCCCCTCGGGCGAAGTAATAGAACGGGGTACTCAACCTGAAAACATCATTTTAATGCTCATGTAGTAATCAGGCTGAATTTCAAATAAAACAGCATGCACGATGCTGCTGAGTAAAATCATCAACATGTACTGTGGAAAACAACAGTAAAACGCCCTCAAATGGGTCTAAGCAGATCGGCACGAGGCCCCAAACACGGCTTACAACCCAAGTATTTCACAAATCTTTAGAACATAATTTAACATAAGATTTTGAATAAATATGCAACTCATTAGTTGCCGCGGAGAGGACCTAGTCCAATCCAAAAATCAGTACGTGCCACATATTCGTCATCCGACATGTGCGTCATTCCAAATTCAGTGAGAAAATAATACTGTCTGGGGTTCCATACCCCCAGGACAAGATTTAAGACCATTACTTACCTCTACCGGGCCGCGACACTAGTCCGCTATGCCTTTGCCCCTTAAATTGGCTCCCGATTGCTCTGAATCTAGCCAAAACCAGTTCAACATCATTAATATATACTCAATGAACACAACATAGAAAATTATCAATTTATTTAAAAATCTCGAAATTCGGCCAAACCCGAGCCCTGGGCTCACATCTCGGAATTCAATAATTTTTACATTATTAGAAACCTCATCCTCTCACGATTCTATACATACCAATAACAACAAAATCGGACCACAATTGCCATTCCAAAACCTCAAAAGAAATCCCAAATTCTTTCCTCCCATTTTTCCAACTTGCTCCTACCCAAATCCTTAAATTTTCAAGCCTAATCTTAACAAAAATAGCATAGGAACGGGATTAACAACCAAAGAACTTACCTTTGCTGAAGAACTTTGAAATTCTCTCTCAAAACCACCTTCAATGGACTCCTTCCGCATGCAAATTGATGAAAACTAATACATTTGGCGGAGGGGGTCCTTTTTATACTATTCTGCACAGTCATTTCTGCACCTGCGGACAATTGGCCGCACCTGCGGTCCTAGGGTGCGCATCTGCGAAACTCAGTTAACTGGCCCATTCTCGCGCCTGCGACAAACATTCCGCACCTGCGATATCGCAGGTGCGACAAAAATCCTCGCACCTGCGGAGCTCTCCTATACAGGCAAAACTCACACCTTCGACCTCCCCTTCCACTCCTGCGTAATCGCACCTGCGACTCCCCTTTCGCAGGTGCAAAAACACTAGCAAACCAGCACAATAGATTTTTAAAAAATCACTCCAACTCCCGTCAACCATCCGAAACACACCCGAGGCCCTCGGGACCTCAACCAAACATACCAACATATCCCATAACATCATTCAAACTTAGTCGAGCCCTCGAAACACCAAAAACAACACGAAAACACCAAATTTACATCAAATTGAAGCCTAAAAATTTTGAAACTTCTAAATTCGCCAACTACGCCAAAACAAACCAAAACACCTCCGATTAACCTGAAATTTTGCAGACATATCCAAAATGACATTACGAAACTGTTCTAACTTCCGGAATTCCATCCCGACCTCGATAGCCTATTTTCCACTACCGACCGGAAATCGCCAAAAACTAACTTCCGCCAATTCAAGCCTAATTCTACATCGGACATCACAAAAATATTCCGAACACACTCCTAAGTCCCAAATCACCTAACGAAGCTATCCGAGCCATAAAATCCATATTCCGAGGTCGTTTACCAATAAGTCAACTCTCAGTTGACTTTCTCAACTATTAGGCTACTTTAAAAGGCTAAGTGCCTAAATTCTCACATAACTACTCCGGACCCAAACCAACTGATCCAATACATCAAAAACAAGATATCGATACTTAACAAATGCAGAAATAGGGGAAATGAGGTAAAACTTACGGAACAACCGATCGGGTCGTTACAAAGGCTAAAGTAATAACTAATACCAGGAGCCGCAAAGCGGAAGATAGCTTAAGCCTGCATAAAGGCTGACCAGAAGGAAGAGGAAACTAAAGAGTTACATCAACTAAGTAAATCATGAGTCTAAAAATTGGACCCAGAAAATTCTAGAAATCGTGGTTGAGAACATTGCAGAATCAATCTTAAATCAGAGGTACAGGAAAGATAGTACAACAACCATATTCTATAACGGCTCTATGAGAAAGCCAGTTAGAAGAGTACCGACCTCATAAGAAGTCAGTATAAAGCTCCCACCGGATTGTGTATGCACAATATTACCATAGAGCTTCAAGTTGTGGATGTGAATTATACCTATGTGGAAGGGAGATCATGAAAGAGATAGAAGATGTGATGCGAGATTTTAAGGAAAAGGTTAACAACGTACGAGATACTTAAATGCAGAAGGTTGTGAACAGTCCATACTTCGGTTAGGAGGCTAGAAGTGCGGGGATTCAGTATCCAGGAATGATAGCGGCATTGTCAGTGGCATATCTTCCAGCCTTTGGTTTAGGTACCAATAGATCTAGTTAAGAGAGTAAAGCAGAATTAGAGACGATGTGATGTCTCGGTTGATGTTCCAGAATAACACAAGAAAATATATGGTTCAAGCAGGTTGAAGGAATGTTGCGAGTAGTATAAATAGATATGTGTAGGTCGTAAGCTAAAGTATGGAAAAGCGACAAGGTTTTAGGAAGATAAGAGTAAGGATAAGAAAGGGCGAGTGAGAAGGTGACAAGAATGGATAAGTCCTCAGGATTAAGCCTAAGAAAACAAGAAAGCTAATGGTTTCTCTAAGTTATAGAAAGCTCAGCATGCCCGAACAAAACTCAAAGGAGTCTAAGACTAGTAGAATTTAAAAGAAATGAAATACTATCCTGATAGTAGAATAAGGGTGTGATTGTGATAAAGGATGACGTTTGGGCCTTCAATTGAACAATGATTTAAAGGAAAAAAATCGAAAAAAGAGAAGGGATTCATGAATTGTATGGGACTAAAATACCCATGTAAGGTGAATCGCATTGGGATGCTATGAAATACGGTTATTGAAGTATAGTATCGCCCCTAGGTGGATTAGGCAAGTCACTTCAGATATCCCCCAATGAGACATAAGTCCTAGTGATAATGTATTGCGTAAGAGGTTTCAAGTTATCAGTGGTAGATTGTAGATCAATATTGAGGTGAATCAACAATAGATGGATAAAAGTTACAAAGTAAGAGATGAGATTAGACCGTCATTCTTAACATGAACAATAATGAGGAAGCTTTGATGGACCTAGACTTATACATATAGGATAAGCAACGAGAGTAAGTTGGATTTTGGTAGCATACCTCAGTAACGATAAATCGAAGTAAGAGTTATGGTATAGTATGACCTACCTAGATGCAATAAAGTTATACGGATGGATAATCGGGTCTATGAAATAAGATATAGAAATATTCGTAAATTCAACAAAGTACCAAGCGAAGAACTTCAGTGTACTTATAAACGCACATAGGAACATTTTATCAAGCTCTGTATATGATTACAAAGTGAGGCCTAGAGATTGGATAAAAGCTGGAGGAAAAAGGAGAGAAGAGTCGCATAGGCGCAATTACAAGGTCAGAGTCATACAGACTGCATGATGGAAGGCAGTAACAGTTATGAGATTGGAAGGATTCCGACCACAAGCCGTGGTGTGAGAAAGAAGCCTAGAGGGGGGAATTCCTTGGCCTTTGAATTTATTCACAGAACAGTTGCCTAGATGAAAAGTAAAGTGCTAAAGTATTCGGAAGACATAGGTTATGAAAATGATAAGTGCATCAGTCAACATTCGAGGACGAATGTTCCAAGAGGGGGAATGATGTTACACCCCATATTTTCGTACGTGAAAGTATGCCATAGTTAAATCTATATAAGCTCAGAAATGAGATGTTACATCCCGCATTTTCGGACGTTAAAGTTTTGTCTTAAGTTAATCGACGCAAGCTCGGGAATGAGATTATTTTAAGGTTATAAGAAAATGCTACTTCAAAATAAGTGATAAGTAAATTCGTGAAGGTGAGAGGGTAAGCGAATCGAAGAAAATGAATTTCGTCAAAGTTTGACATTTTGGGATAAAATATGATCTGAGCTATAATACTCAGTATTTATGGACTAGTGCTATACAAGGTACCACATGACCATAATAGTAAGGGGTACAAAGGGTGTTAAAAGTGAGTAGTATTTTAAGTAATTTGAGATAATTCTTAATTAATTGGAAATTTGGTTAATTGTGAATTTTTGGAGGAAGATTAGCAATTAATTAAGATATTCTGGATAAGTTTGAATCCCAAACGTAGCAGCATCGGCTATTCAGCCAAATGACTCATTAGTCTTTCTAAATTGGTGGAATGTTAGGAGAATTTTTGGATAAATAATACCCAAAAGTGGGCCCCACACCCACTAATATAAAAAGCTTCTCTAAACTACAACATTGAGATGCATAGTACAAAATAACGTATGAGATTTGTCAAAGAAGGAATTCATATGAATCCTTTACAAGGCTTAGATGGCAACATGATTTTCTTCAGCAAACTTATACAAAAGTATGTCCAAGACAAGCAACAGGAAGCCACAAAATTCATACAAGATTAGAAGATAGCAACGTGATTTGCTACAACTTTCATACGAAATTATACTACATAATAGCAACGGGATTTGCAATTCTAAGGGAGCCGGGTATAATCTTTCTCAAGAACATCATACGTATTTTTCCCTACTTCGATCAGCCGTTACATGTTTTTTCGCGTTTGACGGGTGTTGGAAGGATCGTCAAGAGAATCGGCTCAGGTATGTTAAAGCTATCACTTCTTTCTTTTTGGCATGCTTCATACGATACAAATGAAACTAGCAAATGCACAACTTTCGTAAATGATTCTATTCATAGAAATACTAGAGGTTCCTATGTTCTTGATTCCCATATGTCTTATTATTCTATCGTCTGTTCATGAGTCTCAGAAAATACGTACGTTGATAAAGTTTATTCCATGATATTAATCAGAGACATAATGGTCTTATGACGATCCAAGATATTTTATTGATGTACTTCTCATGCATTGCATTCATTTATATATATACATTGACCCATGACCAGATGACATTATATACGCGTATTTATATGTGTATATATATATATATATATATATATATGGGATATGAGAAAAGGTTACGGTGTTATATACGCACCACCACCTGATCTACTGGTATACGATGATGATTTTGCCCTCAGTGGCCGAGGATGTGATGGGATGCCCTCAGAGGCTTGATGATGTTATGAACATATGTACCTATGTCACATGACATTCATACGCATATGCATGATACTATGAGTATTTCATAATTTACAGAGTTATTCAAACTTACATGTCAAATCTTTTACTCCATGTTTCTCTCATGTCTATTATTTACTTATTTTCATTCCTTACATACTCGGCACATTATTTGTACCGACGTCCTTTTTGCCTGGGAACGCTGTGTTTCATGCCCGCAGGTCCCGATAGACAGGTCGAGAATCCTCCTAGTAGGCTATCAGCTCAACGGAAGATGTTGGTGCACTCCGTTTGATCCGGAGTTGCTTGTTTGGTCAGTATGATTTAGATGAGTATTGTTTGGTATGGCGGGGCCCTGTCCCGACCTTTATGATAAGTATGTACTCTTAGAGGCTTGTAGACAAATGTCATGTATACATATACTTGTATGGCCTTGTTGGCCTATATTTTAAGTATATAATGGATCACATTGGCCTTATACGCCCGTATGTCACAGGTATGAGTTTCTATATCAGGTTGGGTCGTTCTGTATCGGGTATTCCCTCATGTTTACTCTGGTTATCTCATGACACCCCTTCTGGCCCACTTACCTATGATGATGTAATAAGAAAGATACATTATGTTGGTACTCGGTTGAGTAAGGTACCGAGTGCCCGTCACGGCCGGTTTGGGCCGTGAGACAAAGATTCCACTTGCCAGGTTTTGGCCCAGACTTGGGTTTCAGTTCTTTGAAAGAACAGAAAGAAATTTCATGGAGATTCTTTTGCGTTAACCGCAAGAAACATCAAGGAATTTGAGAATACGTTAAATAAGTTATTAGGTAGAATAAGTCATGTCTTGGAATCCTCCTCATCATCTTCCTTCTGTCCTTGAAAAAGAAATGCCGCAATGCTTTTTGTCTGATCGACGAACCATAAATTCATAATTAATTATTATTGAGAATTTGTCAATGTCAACGTAGAAGAAATACTTTTATATTAAAGGTATCATGAAGACTCATACATGAGATGCCTTTGGATATAGAAGGAGCACAATTGCTTTGCGGCTTTCTTTATGCAACTAAGCCTACTCATTTAATTTGCTTCAAATGAATTAACATAATAGGTTTAGTTTCTTCTCTCAAGAGTCAAGACTTAATTCTCCTTCTCTTACTTCATATTTTAGGTGCAAAGTGGATAAACCTACTTCTATCGATGGTTAGATTTTTCGGCAGCTTTGTTGTACAATATCATTTTATTTTTGTAAAGCTGACACCATCTTGGTGTTTTATTAATGGAGTAAATTACTTTGCTTTATCAGTGCTAAAATAATTCCTTCATTTGCTGAATGATGCCCACCCTTTGCTTGAAAATCAATTCATATTGAGTAATATTTTCTTTAAAAATATCTTTGACCCTGATATAACACTACAAATTTAACATCTTTCATGCAAGAGCTATGCGCAATTTTCGTAGAGACTTTATCATATTCTAATTGTGGACATCATATTTAATTTCTTAGCATCCAAATTTTTGTTAACGGTAAAGTTGTCTTAGGATACATATCGGGCCTATATTATATTGCAAAACGTGGTAAAGTTGGCTTAGGAATCTCAAGTCAGCAATACAAGTATATTTTCATTAATTATATTCAATGTTTCTTTAGTGTTCTAAAAACTATTCCATTACATGATTAATGAAACAATTAACAACGTCTGCTCGAACTGTAGAGTCTAAAGAGACATTTATAAGTGTTAAGATACAATTAAACAACTTGTGCTAGATTTTTTGAGCTTCTGAAGTCCAGAGAGGTAATATTTCTGTGGTTGTCGTAGAAGTAATCTAGCATTAATTACAGCGGTTAACAATTTATAAAAGTATATTTTAAAACGCTTGCCGACGACATCTAAATTCAGTAAAAGCATTCACATTTCGATATTAGCAAATAGAAAATGGTGCGGTCTCGTTAAGTTTTAATTATGAAATATTCATCTTCTATTATTTCTCCAAAGGAAAGGAATGCCAAGTCGTTCTTCTCCCGAGCGCTATATAGCAATATCAAGTCTTTATGGTGGCTATGATTTGAATTTGAAGAGGAGGGGACTCTTGGGTAGAGATAAATCAGGATTTAGAATGAATTTCTATTTCTTTTACTTGCCTAATTATTCCATTCTCTCTATTGGTGTAGTATTATGATTCTCTTCCTATTTCATAATTGATGTTTATTAGTAGTAAATTAATGTTATTACTTTTTTAGTTTTATTTTTATGTTTTTTGCTAACAACACAAAAATGTTATTAGTACTGGTGTATTTTTATTATCACTAACAACACAAAAATGATTTGTCCCTTAGGTACATATGTCCACTATCCACGGCTT
Source organism: Nicotiana paniculata (assembly GCA_005239505.1). NCBI lineage: Eukaryota > Viridiplantae > Streptophyta > Magnoliopsida > Solanales > Solanaceae > Nicotiana > Nicotiana paniculata. The sequence continues at coordinate 7,235 of MDKI01051196.1, read as the reverse complement.
ATGAGAGAAATCCCTTACAAACAGGATGCTAGGTTTATGAACGCGATTTTTCTGCGGACCGCAATCTCATATGCATGAGCATTGAGACTTTTAAGTACACCATGGGAGCCTCATAAAAGCCAGTTGCAGTGCCGAACATTACATATGTATGCGGTGAAATCGGGGAAGACCGATTTTAAGGCTTCTTTAACTTTCCGAGCCTCGACCTCGGTTGTATCGGAGCAGAATCCGAATTTCAACCCCGAGGTACACCCCTCGAGGAAGTATTCCGAGGAGTTGATGTACCTCGAGGCAGGGTAAACATCGAAGGGTGTTATGGGAAAGTGGGAAGTCCCAGAAAGCACGTGGTTAAAGCTGACAAAATACACAAAATAGTACGAGCCCGTACCGTGGCATTAAATGGTTGTACTAGCCATCTCTCTTTGTATTAATTACACATGTACTATGTTGGGATTCCCCCCTCATATATAAAGGAGACCCTTGTCACTTTGTAACACAGATCATACTCAATACATAAGACTAAGAACATTCTCTTCCCTCTAACTCAAACATTCTTTACAAATTGTCTCATTGATTTATTGTCTTTTATTTTATTGTTCATTAATTGTTCTTCATTCATTGTTCATCATTGATCATAAAGAGGCCACCCCAGAGGCCTTCGACATTGTCGAATCATACTCGACTGCCCGTTATCGAGCCCCCGAGCTCGACCTCGAGATACATTCAGACCGACCTCGAAACCCTGTCTATTTGCCGCTCGATTTGCATAACCTTGTTACTCTTTGCTTTTATTTCGTTTTCTCACCTCTCACTTAGCATCTATTGCCTAAACAACCGGTATTAAAATAAATCACGTATTTTTAGAACTATAAAATTAAATATAATTGTAATTACCATTTTCCAGGTAAACAACATATTTTGCTCTTTATATAATGAGCGGTGGAATAACTTTCTTTATCTTAAAATTGTGTTTGTTTGTATATATATTTCCTAATGTTTGTTTTACTTTTAACTTTTGGTATTATATTGTACTTGGAATGAGCTTATATGATCGCGAGTCGTTAATATAAATCATGAATAATACGCATTATATTATTGAGGGATTGAAGGTGCAAAATATTTTTGCAAAGTGCAAACTATGTTTTTGGTAACTTTTGGCCGTACATTTTCTGAGTAAAAATTGCTCATTTACTTATACCGAGTTTTGGATGAAAAAATAGACATGTGACCTATATTTTCGCTTTATTACGTACCTAAATCAAATTTTCCATTTTTTATTGAAGAAAGGCCGTCATTTGGTGTCAAAATGCACTCAACCTTAAGTTTGTATACAAATTTTATCAATCTTAACAAGAAAATATAACAATATAAGATTATTTTTATAGCAAAGTTGTAAAATTTGAATGCGTGAAATATCTCTGGAGTAGAATTCCATGAACCATATGGCTGTACATTTTCGGAACATGAACCTTAGCATGACAGTAAAAGTGGAGCCACATAACGTAGATTTTATAGCAACACAGTCCTGTTAAATTCAGAGGCGACAGTCCATCCAAATATTGTCAACAGTACTATTTGCAAGAATGGGATATTAGTATTTGAAGTAGTAGTAAATATTGAAAAACTTGATAATAATATTTCAAGCAAAACAATTATTTCCAAATACAAATATTTTATTTTTTCAAGTGAAATTTGCGACCCTGATATATACAAGTTTAAATTCTCTTTTCCAATTTCAAACAAATTTGTCCAAACGTCATGAAATTCAGGAACTGGTAACACAATTTAATAAGATTGTGAGTTTTGGGTTCAAAGCTGACTGTCATTCAATAACAATAAAATATTTTCATTGCGTTGAACTCATAAAAAAAGGTTAGCCCCATACATTAAAAGGCATGTTAAAACCTATATACTAGTATGACTAAATAATTAAACTATATATACGACAATTTAAGTTTTTAAACACTTCAACCATCCGTCCGCTCAGCACTAAACCAATCAAATTTTCCCACTTATATTTAGCTGGATATAAGTGAAAAAACCTATAGAGGTGGTATATTTTGATGTGGTCCAATTTATATTCTCTTGCACGTAAGGGAAAAACCTCTTTCCCCTCTTTCAATACATTCCAGAAGTCGTCTCACGTCTAAAATACATAAAATTCCATAGTTACACTCTTTCAAAGATGCCAACCAGAATCCCTTTAATATTAATTCCTCCTCGATCTCTCGTATTCTAGTTGTGTTTTTATATTCCATGATAAGTGCTTAAACTGATTATAACAATAAGGAGAGGTCTGATATATTTTGAATTTATCTAGATGCCTATCGTAAGACAAAAATCTCAAACAAATCCCAGCAAATTCTAAAACAGTGATTCAACGATATAAGTGGCTATCCTCAAAACCATCCTCCTTTTTCTCCACCTTCAGTTTTCTTCCTTTCTCGATATATTAACATCTTCTCTAAACCATTTCCCCAGTTATTTGGCCCTTATTTTCTCAACAAACGTGTAATCCCTTTTCTCTTTCTCTTTCTCTTCCCTTTTTCAATTCAAGTAAATTAAGATTGTAAAATCACCTTGAAGTTTCCTGTTTCCTTTCTGAAAAAAAAAAAAAAAAAAAACTAGAAGGGCATTCATTGATTTTCTTGTTACATTTTATTTGGTTTCGGCTGTACGTCTTTCCAAGAAATGGATCCAGCAGAGCTACGTAGAGTTTTTCATATGTTTGATCGAAATGGAGATGGCAAAATTACCAGGAAGGAGCTAAGCGATTCGTTGCAGAATTTGGGAATTTACATTCCTGAAATAGAACTTGTGCAAATGATCGAAAAGATTGACGTAAACGGAGATGGTTACGTAGACATGGATGAATTCGGGACATTGTATCAGTCGATAATGGATGAGAGGGACGAAGAGGAAGACATGAGAGAAGCGTTCAACGTGTTCGATCAAAATGGCGATGGATTCATAACGGTGGAGGAATTGAGATCCGTCTTGTCATCGTTGGGTTTGAAACAGGGAAGAACACTTGAAGATTGCAAGAGAATGATCATGAAAGTTGACGTGGATGGTGATGGAATGGTTGATTATAAGGAATTTAGACAAATGATGAAACGTGGTGGATTTGCTTCTTTGAGTTCAAATTGACTTACTTTTTTAAAAAAAGGAAAAAAAGAAGAAGAAATTAAAGCATTTGATTGCTTCAAGAAATGTTGTATCCAAATTCCATTTGGAACTTTAGAGTGTAGATATCTACAAAGGAATCAGCTAGCCGTTTGTATATGAGAAAACTTAATCTGGAGTAGCACTCACGTCTTATCTCCTAAATAGTTTGATCAAATACATTTGCACGTATTATGAGTTTATGACTTTTCTTCATCTTTTTTTCTCTCTCTTTGTTCTTGTTTATATTGTTGTTCATCAACAGGAAGTAAATTAAATTAATGGGTTTGTATTAATTTAGGGTTTGTGATTTATTCATCCGTCCTATATATATGTAAGATGTAGCTCTAATATTGTTGCGAGATTGTTTCGCATTTGTTGGTAAATGTCAATGTTCGTTGTGTTCTTGATTTTCACCATTGTCTTGTATTCATAACCTTTCTACTGTTCTTTTTTTTTTTTCCCAAAACTTAGTTGCAAAGCCTACAGAGAAGAACACTTGCACGGTGTACTATTGTTATTAATGGAATTTTGCAAACTCCTCCATAAAATGAGAGTCTTTCTTCCTATGTAGGACAAGAAAATATATGTCAATACTTGTCTTGCTACTTCTGAATATAGGACATCTGGTCCTAAATGAGATTTGCCCTGAATACCAAGCATCATTGACGGTATTGAAAATGAAATGCTAATTACCAAACTGCACGCAACCAAACAGGTCCAAACTCCACTTCCCATAGAGAATGCTAATGCAAAAGAGAGAACTGAAATTAAGGGGTTCTTATATACCGTATTTGTAAAATAATTTTGGAGAAGAAAATAACGGAGAACAAAAATTTAGAAGAAGTAGAAATTAACTCGAGCCCACTGAATTCACAGTATTTTCTTAAGGAACTTAATCTCCTCCTAGTATCCGAGGTTGTGGATTAACTCCTCCCAGGATAGAATGGATTACACACTGGTGTAGCGGTACTTCAAACCCCAATGTCTCAACGAACACAAATGGCAGCAGCAAATCACACTTACGTTGTTTCTTTTGTAAGTAAACAATGCAGAAAGGAAGAGCAGAATTCAGAAATTTCATAAGGAAAATATGAGGGAATAGTCTGCTATTTATAGCCAACATGTTGGGTTTAACTAAAGAGGTGCAACTCTTCAGAGTGACTGTTATGAATGAATATATACGCAAAATAAAACGGGAAAATCAATCGCGGAAGAAAATCAAATTACCGTTACAAATCCGAAGCCGAGCCGAGCCGAGTGAGCGACGATGACCGACGGCGGCGCGAGGCTTGCCTTCTTCTTAACTCTTTAAGAGTTAGAAGAAGAACAATTGTATATATACACATCAACAGTCTTCTCCTCCTCCAATATTAAACAATATCCCTTTGTCAAGAAGAGAAAATCAAAATTTTATTTTTCCCTTCATTTCTCATCACGCTCTTTTAAGCTAAACTAAGCTTAAAATCGAACACTTGTGCTTTAATTAGAATGGTCTATATGTTGGTCTTTAAACTTGGTGTAGCTTAATTTTAAGCTTAGTCTAGCTTAATTTTAAGCTTGGTGTAGCTTAAAGAGAGTGAATGGAATGGTGGGAAAAGAAATTGAGGGAAGTGAAATTTTGAATTAGTGCACTTTGTCCCTCATTGGAAGAAGAAAAGAAAATCTATGTGTATATATAGAGGAGCTCTTCTTCTAGCTCTTAAGGAGTTGAGAAGAAGGCAAGCCTCGCGTCGTCGTCGTCGCTCGGCTCGGCTCGACTCGTCTTCGGCTTCGATTTTGGTTTCGGCTTCGACTTCGGTCAAAGTTTGATTGATTAATCTTTTTGGACAAAATTCTTTTCAAATAATTTAATTAATTAATTAATGGAAAAGTTTCAAATCCGGAATGACCCGCGACCCGGTCCGGTCCGACCCGTTTTCTTTCCCGGATTATTTTAAATCCGTCTTTAAATTTGCCGCGATATTCATACCTGTTCAAAACAGTTATGGTTGTTCTGAAAGGATTCACACCTGTTCGAACAGCTATGGCTGTTCTGAAAGGTTGCAAAACCTTTTCAGAAACAGTACGAAATTGGCTATAAATATACCTTGAATCCCAGAATTTTTACTTACTAAATTTTCTGATCTTCTTCTTCTTCTTCTGCACAAAATATTCCAGTGTGTTTACAGCCTTCGAGTGGTTCGTTGTTCACCGGCGTTTTTGGTACCAACACTCCGCTGAGTTAAATCGTTTTATCCTGGAAGGATATATTCCAAAACCTCGGGTACTTGAGGGGAATAATTTTCTTAAGGACACACTGTGTATTCAGTGGGCTCGATTTTTTCTTACACTATTTTCAGAATTCATTTTTGACGTTCTTGTTCTACTAACTTTTTGTTTCTGTATTTTTCAGAAAGTTTAGTGTTTTAATTTATTTTACAGCAATACAGATTACTAACAATATAGACATAATTTTAAGTCCTTCACGGTAATCAACTTGTCAACTGTAGCTAACCGACGAGGAGATGAACTTCCCTTTCTTTCACGGACAAGTTGGCCATATGACCTCTTTTCAAACTTAAATTGTCAAAAGACTTTAAATTTTAATTATTGTTCAAAGACCTTCTTGTTTAACTAGTGTTAATGAAAAGATGAAGAGGGAAGTTCATCATGCAGCCCCAATTTTATTACACATTGGCCCAACCTATATAAATTTATTATTACCATTTTTGAATTAACAAATATAAAAATCCTTCCCGCCTTCCCTCATAAACTATAAAAATCCATTTCTCGTAGAGAGGTCAGCTATACTTGCTCCCTTCTTCCCCGTTCATCTCAAAACACATTCATCGGATGGAGATTTAGATGGGAAACTCGAAGTTTTTGATTTGTCGATCTGAAGATGGAATTCGTGGTATATTGGATTGGGCATTACGTTTAAAAGATATATTATACTATCTATTCGTTTAGTAAGTGTTTATATCTCATCTTCTTTTTCATTACGCATTTGGATTTCTGGCATATTTTTGCTCTGCAATTTGCTTAGTCACTCTAGTACTAGTGCGTAATAGATCTGTGATGACCCAAGGGGTCATTTTACGAAATAAGACTCCGTTCTAGTCTTATTAATCATAAAAAGATTAATTTTAACTACCTCGATTTACGTGCGCAGTCCGGGCGTGAAACCAGAAAGCTTTTAGTGAAAATATAAGAAATACTAATTTTTAGAATTTAAAGTTTGATTTTAGTTGACTTGAGTTAATATTTTGAGTAAACAGACCTGGATATGTGTTCTGACGATCCTGGGAGGTCCGCAGTAAATTATGGGACTTGAGTGTATGTCCGGAATTGAATTTCGAGGTCCCAAACCTTAGAAATCAATTTTTGAAAAAATTATTTTGTTGAATTATTAATGAAATAAAGAAAAGAATTAATGTTTGAAACTATGGGTATCGGGCCCGTATTTTTTGTTCTGGAGCCCGGTATATATTCATTATAGTATTTAAACGCTATCTGTGAAATTTGGTGAGAAACGAAGTTTATTTGACGTGATTCGGACGTCCGGTTGACAAATAGTAAACTTTAAGTGTTCTTGAGAAAAATGACGAGTTTTGAGGTTTAATTCACAGTTTTACATGTTATTCTTATGATTTGATCGCACGTGCAAGTCCGTATGATATTTTTAGACTTGCGTGCATGTTTGGTTTAGAGCCCCGAGGGCTGGGGTGAGTTTCAGGTAGGCCTCGGGATATTTTTTTTAAACTTGAGAAATTTGCTGGTGCACCAGTTCTGGTGTGCCCGCACCTGCGAGCCTTGTGCCATAGGTGTGAGCGGAAGCCCCCCATAAGGCCCAGTCCATTTTTGCAGGAGCGGGTTGCATGCCGCAACAAGGAGAAATAAGGGAGGAAACTTATATACATTGTGATAGTCAAGCGGCAATAGGCAGGGCAGGGAGCGTTATGTATAACAGAAAATCTCGTCATATACGACGGAGACACAATACCATTAGACAACTACTCTCTAGTGGGTGTTATCACAATTGACTACGTAAAGTCAAGAGATAACGTGTCGGATCCACTTACAAAAGG
>ML347135.1:0-32019 GCA_005239505.1 Nicotiana paniculata | reverse complement strand
GTCACTTCTATGGTGTTGTCTTGTTGAATCCTTCCGTATCTTCTTCGTCTTTTAAGTTGTGTTTTTTGGGGTCTATTTATATGTTTTGGGCCAACCCTAACCATGTAGTAGACTTCTATTTCAACCGGGAAATACTTAAACTCGTCAAAACTCGAATCTGGCTGAAATTGGGACACCGGGCGTTTGGGGCCAAACGCCCCCTTAAGGCCAGGGCAGGCCTGGCGTTTGGGCCCTAACGCCCCCCTAACGCCTGGGTGTGCCTTACCTTATGGGTCAAACGCCCCCCTAATGCCAGGGGGTGCCCGGCTTTAGGGGGCAAACGCCCGGCTATCGCCCCGGTGTCTCCTTTTGCGTATTTTTGACGTATTTGCATCCCTTTAGCTCCGTTTCCATCTCCAATTCACCTACACATGAAATAAACTCCATTAAGCACCTAACAAGTGTATTTTTATCATTAAAGCACTTCAAATGTAAGGTATATCACATGTTAGACTATGCAATTTAGCCTCGCATCAGGTATACAGCATGTAGTCAAAAGGGCTATAGAGCAAAGAATCTGAACCCTTATATGGTCTGATTCAGTCTCTAAAAATCCAAGAATAGTCAAAATGTTCAAAGCATGCTATTTGAAGTATTGGTATGGTTGTTAGAAATGTCAAGTAAGTTTGTATCTCTGGGTTTGAATCAGACTCTCCTTCATAGTCAGATTCAATCTAAGAAAAATACATAAAACATGTTGTCTTTCTTCCTGCTTAACCTGTGATCACTTATCAGAATCTGGTTGTCCCTCTATGTGTGATTACAACAGCAGAATTATCTGTTAGAGGCTTCTGTGATTAATTCTATATCCTTGAAGTCATAATAGAGTCATTTAGCTAGCATTAAAGGGGTAGTGAATCTGACCCTTTATAATGGTCAAATTCACCCCTTATTTTAGATGCTTAGAGAGTAGTTTATCACCCTTCAAGGGTACAGAAATGAGGTCATCAACAAAGGCTCTAGATTATGGAATCTGAATCTCCCAAATGGTTAGGTTCACTCTCTCAACATGCCTAAGTAATCAAAAATCAAGGAATAAGTATGGACTGAAGGTCCAAGGTATGGAAATGACAGTCTCGGAGTTGAGTTTAATCCCTTTATGGTCATATTCACATCAAGAAATGGCATAAATAATTCTGCCATTAGTATAGCTTAGCATAGTATTATGAGATTAAACTTGACCTTTTTTCATGGTCCTGTTCGGTCTGATGGGTGCCCAACACTTAGTTAGTTTGTGTATTCTATAAATTAAAAAAAAAAGGGGGGCTTCGAATGTACAATACGAAGAATCCAGATATGGAGCGGCTATTTAGGATTTCCATTTTTTAGTTTCCTTTGGATATTCATAAAAATGTGTTTTACCAAAGTTGTATTTTCGCTTCAGAAAAACTGTAATTCGTTTGCTTATGCACTTTGTAATCTTGTAATCTAAGGGACTAGACTGTATATTCATTTTTTTAGCCTTTCAACTGATAGTGTTCAAACTAAATAGTTATTTCAAAATTCAGTTGTTTCAATATAAGTGGATTTAGTGGATTATTTCTGGTTCATGACGTATCCTGTTAAACTCTCATAAATTGATGTATGAACACTTTGAACCTTGAAGCATGTGATTAGGCTATCTAAAAGTCAACAAGAATTGTTAATTTAGAATTGGTAAAACTGCATGTGTTTTGTATCTTCGCCAGAAATTACAAAGCTCCAGAAAAAATAAAGTAATTTTAACTTACCAATTCGAAGCGAGACCAGTAGATAATGCGTTTATGTGTCTATAATTGCTATAGGTGTATATATATCTGCACGAATAAGGCGCATTTTGATTAACACATTTTAATCATTTACCAAACTAGGAAGAGAAGATCTTTAAGATCTGGATTAAGACTTGAATTTCCTAACTGTTAGTTTTCTTGCAGAAATAGCCAAGCTAGGATGGCCTAAAGTGATTAATTGGGGCAAAATATGGCCATAGCCCGGAAATTGTTTCCTTTTAGGCTAATGAATTCCTCTCTTTCTTTAGAAAACCCCCCTAGATAAAATCAGACCCTTTAGATTGAAATTTGATAAATAACCGAATACTATTCCAAGTTACAATATAAAATCAGGCCCTTTAGATTGAAATTTGATAAAGAACCGAATACTATTCCAAGTTACAATAAACTACACTCGGGAGTGGCAACTCATGCCCCCGACCCTCAATTCTAAGCAACTAAAAAATCACATAGTAATCACGGGTGCATTTCATGTGACATTTCGCCATGTGTTAAAAATAACAAGTGCACGCCATCGTAACTTGTCCAAAATAAATCCATAAACTTCCTAATCAATCTTTAAACTAAAACGCTCTTTCAAAAAACAGAAAACTCAAACATCGCCACAAATGGGCATTATAAAACCGTCACGACCATAGTCTTGACTACGTAATCTACACACGGGTGAGACAACTCATGTCCCCGTCTTCAACTTCAAACTATAATAAAAATCACATGTTGTAATTGTGGGTGCATTTCATGTGGCGTAGTTATAATATGTCCCAAAAACAAATAAGTGCACGACATCGTGACTTATTTCAAGATAAATCCATAAACATTAAAAGCGGTTCAAAAGGTTTAAAATGCACAATAGGTTTAAAACACGTAATTAATCAGATAATTTAGCCAACTATTAATGGTTAAGCGACCGTGCTAGAACCACGGAACTCGGGAATGCCTAACATCTTCTCCCGAGTTAACAGAATTCCTTACTCGGATTTCTGGTCACAGACAAATTAAAACAGAGTCAAAAGTACCTTAGTTTGGGATTTCAATAAATAAATGGTATCCCGGAACACCGTAAAAAATCCGGGTGGCGACTCTGAAAATAATAATTAATCCCAAATCAGAATAATGTCACTTTAATTGGAAAAAACTCCCTTATTACCCTACCGGGGTGAAAAAGAAGGTGTGACACTCAATACCTAATGCCGCCGAACGGTACTTAAATTCTCAAAATGACCGGTCGGGTCGTTACATCCTCCTCCTCTTAAACAAACGTTCGTCCTCGAACGTGCCAAAAATTGCCCCGAAGTCTTCAAATCACTTAATGCACACCTCCAACATACACCCGCAGGTGACCCTACATCACCCTAATCCACATAAGCCTTACGACACCATCTCAACTATAATTATCCTTTTTACCAACACCGATAAGTCTTAGCATCAAAACTCTCATCGTTCATTCATATCCAAAAGACCTGATTCTAAATCCATACCCGGTATCAGTCTCAACCAGCTGCAACAATTCATTCCTACACCAACAAGGTACAAACACCCAACAGGACACACCACACATAGGCCCATAATAACATTTATGATCACAATAGCTGCCCGTAATCAAAACCAGCACCGGCAATTAGCCTCATATTCGTGAGAAACCCATTTTAAACCTCCACAATGCTGGCAATGATGTAAGAAACACGAAGACCTCAAAACTATACACCCGGATCAACAAGTCACATCTACCGCCACCTGGAACAAACCCCGTAAACTAAACTCAAATAAGCCCAAGACGAAAAGGAATAAATATAGAAGAGAAACATATAAGAGAAATATCAAACAAACCTACAGGCACAACCTCTATCAAAACCATTCTACGAATCAATTTAAAAAGAAAGAATCAAGGTATATGAACAACCACAAGGATCCCATCGTGATATAACTTCCACCGCGGCATGCAACCCGGCTCAAACATATAAAATCACATGGAATCTTGAGGGTCTCACCCTTAACTCTGAATCACAAGCCGAATACACACCATACCAGTTGAAATCTTCCACTAAGACAATTCTACCAATAAAATCACAACACTTACTGAACTCTCACCCCGATAGAGTACCAAATCACAAATCGTAACCAAGAATTCTCAGGAATCACATCAAAACCTACCATAATGGACAATAGAAACGCACTTCTAGCCTCACAACTCTCAATGATGGATAAAAACAATGATCGACATGGGATACCACTCATAGAATCTCCCGACAGAGGCAAATACATAAATAGAGTACTAATCATGAAAGTCACCCATAAGTGAAGCAACAAATAAGGGAACTCGTCCCAATAAGTAGAACCGAAACAAAATTCAAATGGTGCCCCTCTGTAAAAAATCAAAAGCATACATGTATGACATCATCTGGCGTAGGAGCCTACAGTCTACTATATGAAACACATCAACGGGTCGGGACTCCCCTTTTTGGGCGCCCTCTACTCGCTTGGATACCCCGTTTGTGACACATCTATTCGGAATCTAGGACAATCTCTCACCATGTGGTTGTTATCTCCACGCTCGAAGAAACCTCTCTATTGAAGTGGGTGTGGGAACTGTGTGGTACGGGTACCCAAAATAAGGACTAGTAGATCTCTCCAACCTACGAGGGCTCCTCCCCTCCCTGACCTCTCTCTCCTAGCCTCGCATGTCCTCTCTCTCATGGCCCCTCCAGTCCTATCTCTCCTGATCCCACATACCCTCCACTCTGCGAGCGATCCTACCACCTGCTGAAATGAAACATCTGACTTTAACTCTCGAGCCATGCTGAACCGAATATCCTTCCTGAGCCCCTCAATGAATCTACGGACACACACTCTCTAACTGTAGCGGCCAAAGCAGGTGCATGTCTGGCCAAATCATTGAATCTAATGGTATACACTGACACAGACATAGTGCCCTGGCGCAGCTGCTCAATGTTCGCGCACAATGCATCTCAGAGGGACTGAGGTACAAACTCTCTCAAGAACATCTCTGAAAATTGAACCCATGTAAGTGAAGCTGACTCGGCCGAGCTAGCCAACTCATACACCCGCCACCACTGATAAGTTTCTCCCCTAAGATGGAATGTAACAAAAGAAACCCTACTTATCTCCACAATATCCATAGTACGAAGAATGCGGTGACACTCCTCCAGGAAACCCAGGGCATCATCTGTCTCCAATCCTCAGAAGGTAAGAGGGTGGTACTTCTTGTACCTCTCAAGTCTAAGTTCTTCCTGAACTAGGACCACGGGTTGTGTCGCCATGACACCTGGAACTTGACCAACATGAACTCGCTGCTCTGGAGTGTAGGTGGGGGGAGTCGGAGCTCCTTCCCAATCTATGAAGTAGGTGGTGAAACCGAATCAATCCCGCCTGAGCCAATGTACCAAACATACTCAAGAACTGTGCTAAGGTCTCCTGAAGTCCAGCGGTAACAGCAGGCACCTCCTTTACCTGTCCCCCCAACTGGAACTACTAGCGGCTCCTCAACTGTGGCTCTGATAGGTGCCCTAGTTCCGGCACGTGCTCGTCATTGGCCTATGCCCCTGCCCCTGCCCCTAGCGACATCCGCTCTAGGGGTAACGTCATCAGCAACTGCAGCTCGTGTCCTCATTATCTGTGAGAGAATGGAATAATAAAGTTTCAAACTTTGAGATCAATGAACTCGCACAATAGGAATGAAGGAAGTGAAACTATCTTAATAGTTATGTAGCCTCTCGAAGATAAGTACAGACATTTTCGTGCTGATTCGCAAGACTCTACTAAACTCGCTTATGACTCGTAGCACCTATGAACCTAGAGCTATGATACCAACTTATTACGACCCAATTTTCCCTCCATTGGGTATCGTGATAGCACCTAGTCTTAGGGACTACGTAAACCTAACACTTACTGAATAGCAACAATAATCAAATAACATCTAACAATTTTGAAATGAAATTCTCTATAAAATTTACAATTCCCAAAACCGGTCGTACAAGTCATAAGCTCTACAGAGTTTGCTACAACTTTCTAAATACATCTATTTGAAATAAAGTAAACAGTATGAATAAAAACCAGAAAGTGACTTTGAAGCCTGCGGACGCCGCAACAGGTTTACCTTGAGTCTCCATAGCAACAATCTGCACAACTAGCTAAATATCAACTGACTTCGAAAATACTTGGATCTGCACAAAAATGTGCAGAAGTGTTGTATGAGTACACCACTGCGGTACCTAGAAAGTATCAAAACTAACTTCAGTGGAGTAAAGACGAGGAATAGTCAAGACACCTACTGGATTAAATAACCTGAGCAAGTATGAGTATAGGAACAACAAAGTATGATATCTACATGAAGACTAAGCGAAACGACAAATAACACGGTAATCGCACTATGAAAGAAAAACAACAACTATCAGCGAAATACTGTAATAATGACATAAAAGAATGAATGGAACACAACCTAAATCCGATAATCACAGATAAAGAAAGGACAAGTAACAACTCAACGAAGTCGATCGCTTTCACACAACGTTTTTGTCAACAAACTCCACGAGATTCTCACATAGAAGGCAGATAAACAAGGGTGTGCACCTATACTCAAAAATATCAAGAAAACCTCTTAACTGATAAGAGTTCTTGACTACGTGTATGCTTGTACAAGTATCCCAACATAATTCATGAAACCTAGTAAGTATAGGAAAAGGAAATGGACAGCACGTAGAATGGTTTATCACAAATTTTCACAAGATAAATCTCACACATGTAAGTGTACCTCAACACAAATATCAACAACAAGAATTCCCTCAGGCCATCACGAGTCATCACAAATCAATCCCTGACACAGCCCACCTTGTCTTGCCACATATGCAATAGTAAAGTGAATGCCCGCTTTGTCTCGCGACACGTGCATAATAATGTTCCCTCCTTGTCTCACCACATGCGCAACCCACATATATATAGCCCGCTTTGTCATGCCGCATGTGCAAATATCAATAGTAACCATAGCACAACACAAACCTCGTGAAACCCCATAACAACAACCCCACGGCAGAAACCTCGTGCATCATAATAACAACAACCGCACAATATAAACCTCCTACATCACCAACACAAGTACAACAACAACAATGACAGTAATATAAAAGTACGGCAAGTAAATCAACTCAAGAAGTTTCAGAACTCAAGGGAATAGAGGAACTAATTCACAAGGAGTAGCCACAATAGAGAATGCAAGTCATAATAAGAACAGCTCAACAAGAAATGGAAAACTATGTAACAATGGCCCACAATATACAGTTCCACAACGAGGGAGCTAACACAAGTAGAATAAATTCCAAATTATGACAAGACAAATAAATTATAGGATATCTAACTTCTTTCAAGACTGGGCAATTAGGAAAGAGATACAACAAATTCAATAAGGGTAAGCAGCAAAAAGATAATCATAGCCTCGATTAGGGGTGAACAATTACATAAGAGATAATTATAACTTCAAATAAAGACAAGCAGTTAGGAGAAAGATAGCATGGCACCAGAAGAGATAACAATTTCAGTTAAGGAACATATGAATCAAATAAGCAATAAGAATGGATCATGAAGAAATTACTTCTAATTTAAGCAGGTAGAGGTAATGATAGTCATTAAGAAACGTATTCATAACAAAACAACTGCTCATTTCGTGAATACAAGGACCTAAGAACCTTAGGCGGAAAAGTTTTCACAAATAAGTCCGAGCACGTACTCATCACCCCGCGTACGCGGACTATCTATTACCATAGAAGACTCAAATGCTAAAGGATAACTCCCCCACACGAAGTTAGGCAAGACAGTTACCTCAAAGAAGACAGGCCGATACTTAAAAATGAACTTCTCGAGTGACTCCGGACGACTCAAATCTAACCAAAATAACTTCAAAGCACAAATAAAACTCATAAGGAACTATTCTGGATCATAAAGCCTCAATCTTTACCAAAATCTAAAAATCGACCCAAAAGTTGATCCNAAAAACCGCCCCAAAAGTTGACCCCCCCCCCCCCCAGGCCCGCACCTCGAAACCCAACAAATTTCACAAAACCCAAACACCCATTCCAATATGAGTTCAACCATACTAAAATTATCAATTTCCGATACCAATTCGTCCCTCAAATCATGATTTTTCATTTTGAAAAGTTTGTTCAAAAATCTCAAATTTCCTCAACTCAAAACACAAATTAAATGATAACAATAAAGATAAAATCATGGAATTTAATAAATTCTAGGTGAAGACAAATCGATTTTCTTGAAAACCCACAAAGAATCGCTCAACACCGAACTCTACAATTCATGATATGAGAAAAATGGCCTAACCCACGATTTGAAGATCTTATATTCTGCCCAGATGATTATGCATCGCGAACGAGGAGGAAGGATCGCGTTCACGATGAAGAAAAATTAGGCTGCCAAGAAGACCCTTTCGTGAACATGAGTGAAGGGACGTGAACGCGAGTGAAGGGACGCGGACGCGAGTGAAGGGACGTGAACATGAAGAACAAGGGACAGGAACCTACGCGAAGGTGAACACACGAATGCAAAGTGTAAATGACCACCAGTGCCTAGGGCCTAGTTTTTACTATGAGAATGCGGAAGGAGGATGCGAATGCGAATAGGGGGATGTGCAGAGCTACACTATCGCAAGGCATACTATGCAAACGCGAAGAAGGAAAATGAGGCGGGTCAGCATAACACTACGCGAACATCAGCAATCCAAAAACAGAAGAAATTGGCCAGTAGCCCATTCAAAACACACCTAAGGCACCCTAGGACTCCGTCTAAACACACAAACAAGTTCTATAAACTAACACGTGCTTTCTCGGGGTCTCAAATCACATCAAACAACACCAAAACTAAAAATCGCTCCATGAATCAAACTTATGAACTTTCAAATCTTTCAACTTCAAAAACTCGTGTCGAGACCTATCAAATTAACCCGGAATGACGTCAAATTTTGCAGACAAGTATCAAATGACATAACGGAGCTTTTCCAACTTTAGAATGACATACCAACCCCGATATCACCAAAGTCAACTATTGGTCAAACCTTTCCACCTTCCACACTTCAACTTTTCCAACTTTTGCCGAAATGCTTTAAATCACCCTACGGACCTCCAAATCCATATCCGGACGCACACCTAAGTCAAAGATCACCATACAAAGCTGTTGAAATCATCCAAAATCCATTATGTAGTTGTTTACACAAAATTTAAATTTTGATCAACTTCTACCACTTAAGCTTCCAAAACTTGAATTCTTCTTCTGATTTGACTTTGAATCATCCGGTAACTGAATTCAACCACGCACGCAAGTAAATACACATAATAAGAATCTAGTGAACTCCTAATGCTACCGAACGGGACTTAAATTCTCAAAATGACCGGTCGGGTCATTAGAACTATGTTGTTGTATTTTTGGAACATGATATTGTTGGGAGGTTTTGTTTGGGTGTTTGCACGAGGTTTTTGCTGTGCTAGTGTTACTATTTATGTTTGCACATGGTGCGTGACAAGGAAGGCTATATATTTGGTTTTGTGCATGTGGCATGATAAGGTGGGAATATTATTATGCGTATGCCTCGAGACAAGGAGGGCATTTACTTTATTATTGCGCACGTGGTAAGACAAGATGGGCTATGTCTGGGATTGATTTTGTGATGACTTGATGGCCTGAAGCAATTGTTGTTGTTGATATTTGTGTAGTCATGTGCCTAACTTGTGTGACTTTTACCTTGTGCAAATTTTGGGGATTGTTTCTTATGTGCCATGCATTTCCTCTACTCTTACTCTTTGGCCTGAACTGTGATCGAACGCTTGCACAAGCATGCATGTAATTAATCACCCCTATCAGTTTAAGAAGGTGGATCCTGATGTTATTTATCATTCATACATACCTTAGTCTACTTTCCTTCTATGTGAGAATTATTTATTGGCACGTGTGTCGTCCGTGCAGTTACCATTTGTAATGAGGGAACAAGATGCCAAGTGATTAGGTTTCACAAATTAGGACTCGTGAATTGTGAAGATTTTTGAGGTTTCGTACCTAGTGCGGATTATTGGATAAACCTGGTGTGAAAGAGGTTATTCTAATCAAGTTTCTACTTGTTTTCCCTTTATTTTATTTTTCACCGGATTTAAACTGTGTCCAGCTTACTCTAATGTGTTATTACTTGTGGTGTCCCGCTGCTAATTGTTGATTCTATTTCCTATTGCAAGCAACGTATTATTGTTGTCATTATGCATAGTTCTTTAGAGATATTGTACTCTATTAGTTCTATACATATACTTGTTTAGGTTATCTAGACTAGTAGGTGTCTTGACTTTTCCTCGTCACTACTCCACTGAGGTTAGTCTTGATACTTACTAGGTACCACTATGGTGTACTCATACTACGCTTTTGCACATTTTTGTGCAGATCTAGGTAATTCAAAGTCACTCTTACTCTAGAGACTCAAGGTAAACATGTTGTTATGTTCACAAGCCTCAGATTCACCTTCTATTATTGTACTTGCACTGTTGTATCTCTATTTTGAAATAGTGGTATGTAGAGGTTTTGTAGAAAACTCAGTAGAACTTATGACTTTTACTACCGATGTTGGGAATTTCAATTGTGTATAAGAGTTTTATCCCCTATTATTCGTTGATGGATGATTTCTTCTATTAATCTAGTAAGTGTTAGGCTTACCTAGTCTTAAAGACTAACTGCCGTCAGAACATCCTACAGAGGGAAACTTGGTCGTGACAAGTTGCTACCATAGATCTAGGTTCATAGGTGTTACGAGTCATAATCAAGTTTAGTAGAGCCTTGAGGATCGGTACGATGACGTCTGTACATGTCTTCGAGAGGCTACGGAACTATTAGGACAGTTTCACTTCTTCATTTCCTATCGTGCGAGTTTAATGATCTCGGAGTTTGAGCTTATTTCATTCTTTTCTT
Source organism: Nicotiana paniculata (assembly GCA_005239505.1). Classification (NCBI taxonomy): domain Eukaryota; kingdom Viridiplantae; phylum Streptophyta; class Magnoliopsida; order Solanales; family Solanaceae; genus Nicotiana; species Nicotiana paniculata. The sequence continues at coordinate 21,250 of ML347135.1, read as the reverse complement.
TCATAGATGGTGAGGACACAAGTTGCAACTACTAATGACACCGCCCTTAGAACAGGTGTCACTAGAGGCAGAGGTTGAGGTAGAAGCCGAAGAGGAGCACGTGCCGTAGCTAAGGCATCTACTAGAGCAGCAGTTGAGGGCCACCAGTAGCTCCAGTTGGGGGACAGATACTGGAGGTGCCTGCTGTTACTCCCGGACCTTAGGAGACCTTAGCACAGTTCCTGAGCTTGATTGGTACATTGGCTTAGGAGGGGTTGATTCCGGCTGCACCAGCTACTTCACAGATTGGGAGAGGGACTCAGACTCCCACCGCCCATACTCTAGAGCACCGAGTCAACATTGGTTAGGTTCCAGGTGTCATGGAGACTCAGCCTATGGTCCCAGTTCAGCCATGGTTAGGGTTGCATCATTTGAGGAAGAACAGCTTAGACTTGCAAGGTTCAATAAGTAACCCTCCTACTTTCAATGGTTTGGCTTCAGAGGGTGTGCAGGGTTTTCTAGAGGAGTGCCACCACATTCTCTACACTATGGGTATTGTGGAGACGAGTGGGGTTGCTTTTACTACGTTCCATCTTAAGGGAGTGGCATATTGGTGGTGGCGAGTGTATGAGTTGGGTAGCTCGACCGATGCATCTTCACTTTCATGGGTTCAGTTTTCAGAGTTGATCCTGAGAGAATTTGTTCCTCAGACCCTTCGGGATGCATGGCACGTGGAGTTTGAGCAGTTGTGCCAGGGAACTATGTCCATGTCAGAGTATGCCGTTAGATTTAGTGATTTTTCCAGACATGCACCTGCTTTGGTCGCTACAATTGGAGAGCGAGTCTGTAGATTCATTGAGGGGCTCAAACATGATATCCAAATCAGCATGGCTCGAGAGTTGGAGTCAGATGTTCCATTTCAGCAGGTGGTGGAGATCGCCCACTAATAAAAGGGCATGTGGGACCAGGAGAGAGAGGATAGGGAGGCTAAGAGGTCTTGCATACATGAGAGATCTACTGGTCCTTATTTTGGAGGCAGGGTACGGCATGGTAGAGGTTTTTTGGGTCATCCAATTCAGTTTGCACTTCAGGCTTCGCATGATTTTTCAAGTACCCATGTGCCTTAGAATACCCATACTGCATAGTTTCCACAACCACGTCAGCAGAGAGGTTGCTTTGAGTGTGGAGATACCATCACATGGAGAGAGATTGTCCCAGACTCCGAACAGTTATATCATAGAGGGGTATTCAGGCTATGAGTTTGGTTCCAGCTGTTGATATCCCTACACCGCCAGCTTAGGGTATAGGTAAGGCGAGTAGAGGGCGCCCAAGAAGGGGAGGCCTAGCCCATTGATGTGTTTCCTACAGTAGGCCTAAGGCCGCTGCACCAGATGATGTCGTACATGTATGGTTTTGATTTGTTATAGAGCAGCATCATTCGAATTTTGTTTCAATTCTATCAGGATGAGTCCTCCTATTTTGCTTCGCATGTGAGTGAGTTTCATGATTAGTACTCTACTTGTGTGTTTATCCTGTTGGGAGATTCTATAATGGTAGCCCATGTATATCGTTTTGTTTTATTCATCATTAAAAGTTATGAGATTAGGAGTGACTTTTTGTCCGTCATTTTGGTAGTTTAGATTTGAATTCTAGGTGATGGGTTACACCTTGTGATTTATATGCTCTACTGGTGTGAGAATTCAGTAACTGTGGTTATTTCATTAACGGAATTGAATTAGTGGAAGGTTTCGGCTGGTATGATGTGCATGCTACATACGATTCAGAGTTGAGGCTTAGACCCTTATGGTGACATGTGTTTTGAGGTGTTTCAACCTGGCTGCGTGCCGCGGTGGAGTTATATCAGGATGAAACCATTGTGATTTGTTCATATATGTAATGACCCGGCCGGTCATTTCGTGAGATTAGCCTCTTTTTCTGCATTTTTGATTTATCATATATTGCTTAGCCTGTTTATGTTGTGTTGGGTCGGATGGTTTGATTTCGGAGTGGTCGTGGTGAGAACAGAGGAACTTAGCCTCTTGAAGTAGCCTTAAAGTTGAAAAGTGAAACTGAGAGTTGAGTTATTGGTAAACAACCTCCGAATACGGATTTTATGGTTCGGATAGCTTCGTCAGGTGATTTGGGACTTAGGAGTGTGTTCGGAATGAAGTTTTGATGTCCGGTGTAGAATTAGGCTTGAATTGGCGAAAGTTAGGTTTTGGCAATTTTTGGTCGACAGTGGAAAATAGTCTATCGGGGTCGGAATGGAATTTCGGCAGTTGGAGCAAGTTGATAATGTCATTTTGGGTATGTGTGCAAATTTTCAGGTCAATCAGATGTGTTTTGGTTGGTTTCGGCATCGTTGGCGAAATTTGAAAGTTTCAAAGTTCATAGGGTTGAATTTGATGTAATTTTGGTATTTTCGTATTGTTTTCGGTGTTTCGAAGGCTCGACTAAGTTTGAATGATGCTATGGGGTGTGTTGGTATGTTTGGTTGGGGCCCCGAGGGGCTCGAGATTGATTTCGGATGATTGTCGGAGGTTTGAACTTGGGAAATTTGCAGCAAATCGCTGCTGGTGTTAAGCTGCTGGTGTGACCGCACCTGTGGCTGGGCAGCCGCAGGTGCGAAGGTAAAGGAGCAGGTGAGAAAAGAGGCTAGGCAGGAGGAGTCCGCAGGTACGAAAAGTTGGCCGCACCTGTGAAACTGCAAGTGCGGAAAAGGGACCGCAGGTGCGAGAATTGGACTGTTAGTGGGTTTTCGCAGGTGCACACCTGGGACCGCTGGTGCGAGTAAAGGTCCGCAGGTGCAGATTAAATGGGCAGAACAGTATAAAAGAATGCCTCCGTGAAATTTTTGTTATTCTTCCATTGCATGCGGGTGGAGCTTATTTGAGCAAATTGAAGAAGGTCTTCGAGGGTCTTCAGTGGAGGTAAGTTCCCGGACTATATAACTCGTTTCTATGCTATTTTATTTCGAATTAGGCTTGTAATTTGAAGAATTAAAGTGGAAAAGGTTGGGGAAAATGGGGAGGAAAATTGTAAATTCTTTTTGGTGATTTGAGTGGGCAATTAGGGTCCGATTGTGGAGTTTTTGGTATGTATAGAATTGTGGGAGGATGAGGATTCTAGTGATGTAAATTTTATCGAATTCCGAGACATGGGCCTGAGGCTCGGGTTTGGCCAAATTTCGAGAATTGTGTTAAAAATTTATATCTTTCGATTGGGTTTTGTTCCGTTAGCGTGTATTGATGATGTTAATCTGATTTTGGTTAGATTCGGAGCATTTGGGAGCCGATTCGAGGGGCAAGCGCATCGCGGAGTAGCTATTGGGCTGTTTTGAGGCAAGTAACGATTGTAACTCAAAACCTGAGGGTATGACACCCCGTTATTTGTTATTGTGTTGATAAATGAGGTGACGCACATGCTAGGTGACGAGCGTGGGGGGCGTGCACCGATAGGGATTGGGACTTGGTCCGTCCCGTAGTGTCTATTAAGCCGCGTATTCGATTTGGAACCTTACGACATCCTGTCTTTTAAAAGTTTGTACTTGTTTATGGGTTGTGAGACATGTTTGGGGCCTTGTGCTGATCTGTTTAGCCCCTCAGGGGTATTTTCCATGTTTGGGGCCTTGTGCCGACCTGTTTAGACCCTGAGGGGGTACTTTTACACTATTCTACCACTATCCTGTTATTGAATTGTAAACTCAGTCATGTTTCTTACTTGTTATTTTCAATGTTATCACAGTGCTTTGAAAACTCTGAAAAGTATTTGGGGCTGAGCCCCGTGAGTTGAGATAAATTTCTCAAGTGGCTTGTGAGGGTGACTGAGTCAGGCCGAGAGGCGAGTATGTGAGGAATGCTATGGATAGGTTGCACGCCGCAGCAGTATATATGTGTTAGGTCGAGCGCCGGGTACGTGAGGATAGTTATGGGACGGGCTGCACGCCGCAGCAATATATGTGTTATATATTATATGTAGGTCGGGATGCACGCCACAATAATATAGATTATATATATATATATATATATATATGGATCGGTCTGCACGCCGCAGCAATATATGTTATATATATGGATCGGGCTGCACGCCGCAGTAGTATACATATTGGATCGGGTTGCACGCCACAGCAAATATAGCGTTTTGGCTGAAGGAGCCCCTCCAGGAGTCTGTACACCCCTAGTGAGCACAGTCGACTATTATATGGATCGGGTTGCACGCCGCAGAAGTATACATATTGGATCGGGTTGCACGCCACAGCAAATATAGCGTTTTGGCTGAAGGAGCCCCTCCAGGAGTCTGTACACCCCTAGTGAGCACAGTCGACTATTATATGGATCGGGTTGCACGCCGCAGAAGTATAAATATATATAGGCATGTATAAATATAGTGGAGCAGGCTGCCCGCCACAGTGATTGTATGTGTTCATGGTACTTACTGAGTACGAGTGTTAAGTGAGAGCATGAGATACTGATAGTGGAGTCTCGAGCGACTAAGAGGCTTGCCCGAGAGGCTTTATTGTTAGTGATACTACGCCGGAGGGGCTTATATTCTATGAAAATGTTGTTTTCACTCTTCTTTACACTGAGCCTCTGATAATAAATATTGGATAAAAGTTTTCATACTAGATTTTTAAATGAAAACCGGGGTTTTATGAAATATTCAGAATTGTAGATTTCTGACTTGATTTGCTCATTTTCGTTGTTATTCATTATATGGATTTATATGATTTAACTGGTTCGTCACTACACTCAAGTTTTTAGTTGCATTGATTACTTACTGGGTTGGCGTACTCACGTTACTCCCTGCACCTCTGTTTGCAGATCCAGGTACCGGACAATCCCACTAGTTGATTTCTGAACGAGCTTGGAGTTGTTCGAGGATTGAGGTAGCTGCTCAGCATCCCCAGCTCACCTCTTTCCCTTCCCTAAGATTATAATTTCTTTTGGTCTTTTGTACCTCAGACTTTGTTGTAGCAAGTCACCATTGTACATTGTGTTTTCAGTCTTAGATTCTCATGATAGTTGACTCCAAGTTTTGGGGAATTGTGTATTTGTTTATATCTTTCTGATATTTTTAAAATCTGCTACATTTTGGTGAAATTATGGGATATATCTATAATTTGAAATGGTTAGCTAGCCTAGTTCCATGATAGGTGCCATCATGGCCGGATTAGGATTTTGAGTTGTGACAAGTTGGTATCAGAGCCTAGGTTGCATAGAACTCAACGGTCATGAGCAGGTTTACTAGAGTCTTGCGGATCGGTACGGAGACGTCTGTACTTATCTTCGAGAGGCTATAGAACCCTTAGGAACAATATCATTTTTCTTGAATTATGTCATGCCATTTGATTGATTCTGGAAATCTATAACTTCTGTTGTTTCATTCTCTCACACGTGGTGAGGAATCGCACCACCGATCAGGGCGATAAGCCACCGGCTAGACCAGCGAGGGGTCGAGGCCACGGTCGAGGCCGTGGTAGAGTTAGGGGGTCAGCCCATGTGGAAGCCAGGGCAGTATCAGTTGATCCCCCTACTACTCAGGATCAGGTTCCCACTGCAGATGCTCCAACGGGACAGGCTCAGGCACCGGCAGTTCCTATTGTTATTCTGGGTCTTCAGGAGACCTTGGCTCAGATATTGACGGTGTGTACCACCCTTGCTCAAGAAGTTTCCGCTACTTCTCAAGCCGGGGGAGGCAGTTAGACTCCAGTTGCCCGGACACCTGAGCAGGCTACTCAGGGCCCGCAGACACCGGGGGCGGTTCCAGCCCAGCCGGTTGCTCCAGTTTAGGACTTCGTGGTCCCAGCTATGCCAGATGATGAGCAGCGTAGGCTGGAGGGGTTTAGTAGACTACAGCCTCCAACATTCAGTGGTGTTGAGGGCGAGGATGCCCAGGGTTTTCTAGATAAGTGCCAGAGGATGATGCGTACTGTTGGGATTTTGGAGACCAATGGGGTCTCATTTGCTACTTTTCAGTTCTCTAGTGCTGCCTTCACTTGGTGGGAGTCGTTTGAGAGGCGTAGGCCTGTTGGTTCAGCACCCCTTACCTGACAGCAGTTCTCCACTATCTTCTTGGAGAAGTATGTACCCCAGACTCACCGGGAGGAGCAGCGCAGGCATTTTGAGCAGCTGCGTCAGGGGGAGCTATTAGTGACGGAGTACGAGATATGATTTTCGGAGTTGGCTCGTCATGCCACCGAGTTGGTCCCTACTGATAGGGAGAGGATTAGGAGGTTTATAGATGGCCTTACTTATTAGCTCCACCTTTTCATGACCCAGGAGAGAGTATCAGATGCTACATTCGAGCAGGTTGATGATATTGCTCAAGATATTGAGTTGGTACGCCGCTAGGTGCGGGTAGAGAGGGAGGCCAAGAAGCCTTGTGGATCAGGTGATTCTAGTGGTGCTCGTTCCAGGGGCATTTTCAGCATGGTAGGGGCCGTTCATTCAGGCTTCCTCGGTCAGGCCACCCAGCCTATAGTGGTGCATCCTCGGGGCATGGTCCCCACGGTTTTCAGCCAGGCCATTCTTCATTCGGTAACCTTCCAGCCCAGGGTACAGCTCGAGCACCATCAGCTCAGGGTTCTTCTATGCATGTCTCCTAGTGGCCATTCTGGTTCCAGGGGTTTATTTCAGTTCCAGTCTTCAGGTCCAGGGAGCTGTTATGAGTGTGGAGAGTTCGGGAATATGAGGAGGCAGTGTCCTCATCTTATTAGAGGTCCATGTCAGCTGAGGGGCCAGCCTTCGACTTCGTCTCAAGTTACTTCACCACCCACCCAGGCAGCCAGAGGTGGTAGTTAGTCAGCTAGAGGTTGCCCTAGAGGGGGAGGTCGAGCAGGTGGAGGTCAGGCCCGTATGTATTCCTTTCCAGCCAGGCCAGATGCTATGGCCTCCGATACCGTGATCGCAGGTATTGTTTCAGTTTGTTGCCGAGATGCTTTGGCTTTATTTGACCCTGGTTCTACATATTCCTAAGTTTCTTCATATTTTGCCCATTTTCTGGATATGCCCCATGAGTCTTTAGTTAAATTGCTTCGTAGAATGGTATTGATAGGGAGTTGTGCATGTCGGGCTTGTTTCATATTTTTCTTATGCGTTCCTCCTTACGAGGTGTGTGCCTCGGTGGTGATAGAGGTGACTTGTTGATTGGGGTGAATAGTTATAAGGTCTTCATATTTATGGCATCGTTATCAGTGTTGTGAAGGTTTGAAAGAGGGTTTTAACGGATATGAGACTAATTGTTAGTGCTGGATTTGCTTATGGGCATATGTGTGATGTGTTACGTCTTGTGGTTGTAACTTTTGGGTGTATGCATAAGTTTTTGCAGCTGGTTGAGGCTGATACCGGGTGTGGATGTAGAAATTGGGTCTTTTGGAGATGATCAGATGGTGAGAATCTCGGTTCTAAGGCTTATTGGCATTAATGGAAGGGATAAATTTCAGTTGAGATGGTGTCTTCGAGCTTAAGTGCATTAGGGTGACATAGGATCACCCACGGGAGTATGTATGGTAAGTTCACTCAGTGATTGATGACTTTGGAATGATTCTTTGCACGTTCGAGGACAAACATTTATTTAAAAGGGGGATAATGTAACGACACGATAGGTCGTTTTGAGAATTAGAATCTCGTGCAGCTTTGTCTTATGTATTATGACTAGCGTGTGTGGTCAAGTTCGGATTTCGGATGGTTCGGGATAAATTTGGAAGAAGGATTCGTGTTTTAGAAGCTTAAACGGTAAGAGTTGACCGGAGTTTTACTTTTGTGTAGATGACTCTGAAATGGCATTTTAATGATTCCAATAGCTTCATATGGTGAGTGTGGACTTAGGCGTGCGTCCGTATTTGGAATTGGAGGGCTTGGGATAATTTGAAGAATTTTGGCGAAAATTGGAAAGTTGAAATTTCGGAAGGTTAAAAGGTTTGACCGGGAGTTTACTTTGTTGATATGGGGATCGGATTGCGATTCCGAGAGTTGGATTATGTCTTGTCATGTCATTTGATACTTGCAATCAAAATTTGATATAATTCCGGGTTGATTTGATATGTTTCGGTGTGAGTTGTAGAAATTGAAAGTTCATTAAGTTCGATTTGAAATGTGATTCGTAGTTTTGATGTTGTTTGATGTGATTTGAGGCCTCTATAAGGTCCATGTTATGTTTTGGGACTTATTGGTATGTTCGGACGGGGTCCCGAGGGGCTCGGGTGAGTTTTGATAGGTTTTGGCTTGTGTTGCGCTCATTTTTGACGTTTCGGCGTCGTTTCTTCAAGAATAAATGGTACCACATTAAGAAAATAAGCTCCAATTTATGTTTTGATTGAACCATTAGATTTTTATCGTAATTACAGAGCCATATCAAAAAGAATCGTCGAATTTGGACATCGTATGAGGAAGTTATGCTCATTTTAGTATCGGAGAATGCGAAATTGGGTTCGCATTTGCGAACCCGCAGATGCGGAAAATGGTCCGTAAAAGCGAAAATGACAGCTGGAAATGCGCAGGTGCGGATATTTTTGTCGCAAAAGCGAAAATCCATGAGTATAAAAAAATCAAATTGTGTTTTTATTTTTGTATTTTGAGCATATCTTGTGTTCTAAACTCCGATTTAGGTGATTTTCACGATGTTCTTATCGTCTTTTCATGGGGGTCAGTATCTAACTGTGATTTTTGTATTTTAATATGATTACATAAATCATTTTTGAATTAATCCATATTTTTATTGGAGAATTGGGGGTTTTATCAAAAACTTTTCTAAAGAGAATAATTGTGTTTTGAATATCGATTCGGAGTCAGAATTTGATGAAACTAGCATGGTTGGACTCGTAACTAAATGGGTGTTTGGATTTTATGAATTTTCTCTGGTTTTGAGGTGCGGGCCCGAGGTTCAATTTTTGGGTTGATTTGTTTGTTTTAGTTAAAGATCGAAGCTTTATTACCCGAATTATTTTCTATGAGTTTTATTTATGGATTTAAGTTATTTTGGCTAGATTTGAGCCGTCCGGAGGTTGTTTCACTTGAGAGGGCCATTTTAGAGTATCGGACTAGCTCCTTTGAGGTAAGTATCTTGCCTAACTTTGTGTGGGGGAACTACCCCTTAGGATTTGAGTCTTTGGTGCTAATTGTGTCATGTGAAGGCCATGTACGCGAGGTGGCGAGTACCTGCTTGGGCTTATTTGTGGACAGTTGACCATTTAGTGTGCTTAGGTTCTATGTTTATTATATATGAAGTTGTTTCCCTATGTTAAATCCCTCATTTACTAAATTCACCCTTACGTGTCTTAATTGGAACTAATTGCTTTCATGTTCCACTTTTATTGACTCTTGTGTACTTTAGCTGAAGTTGTTGCCTCTTCTTGCTATGATATCCTTTACAAATTGCTTATCCTTAATTGTTATTATTATCTTTTCTGTAATTGTCTATCCTTAATTGAGGTTATGATTATCTTCTCTGTTGCTTATCCTTAATTGAATTTGTTGCATCTTTTTCGTAATTGCTCGATTCTAAATGAAGTTTAGTTATCCTTTATCGTAGTTTCCTCATCCTTATTTCGAATTAATTACTCGTGTTATCTCCCTTGTTGTCGAATTGTAATTTTGTGGAATCATTTGTTACATATTATTTCTCCCAAGTTGAGCTATTCTCATTAAGACTAGTATTCCTTATAGTGTGTATTCTTTGTGAGCCTATTTTGCCACTTTCTTGTGATCGAGAGCTCTTGAGTTGATTTATTTGTCGTATTCTTGTGCTATTATTGTTGTTGTTGTTGTACTCAGTTTGTTGAGCCGAGAGTTATGCACAGCTGTGGTATTGACATTGTTTAGATGAAATTTTGTGGAGTATGGGCACATGTTGTGAAATTCATTCTATTGTGATGTTGTGTTTTGGCACGTGATATTGTTGGGAGGTTATGTTCGGGTGTTTTCATGAGGTTTCTGTCGTGCTATTGTTACTATTGATGTTTGATCATGCGGCATGACAAGGCGGGCTATATATGTGGGTGTGTGTCACGCCCCGAACCTGGGGGCGAGACCACGACTCGGTGCCTCGCATATCCTTACATACCAACTTGCAACTAAGGGAATCTGAACATATAATGTCATACTTTGTCCATGGGCCACATAACAAGACAATTGCGAATGCTAACTAAACATCAATATAAAGCTGGCTGACAAGGCTGTCATAACTACTACGGCTGGGAAACCAACAAATTATACATAAAAGGCCTAAAAGCCCAACTAACTACACTAACTGACAGGATATGTCTACAAGTCTCTACTGATGGATATACTATGATCGGAATAGGGCCTCGGCCTACCCATAACATATATATATATATATATATATATATGTACATAAAGCTCTAGACCCAACAACTCTGAAGGGCATGGATCTTACCTATCAAGATGAACTCGAGAAACACCTAATGTGGAGGTCTACCCGTCTATCTGTCTTAACATGAACGCATAAAATGCAGCATCCCAAGAAAAAGGACGTTAGTACGAAATAATGTACCGAGTATGTAAGGCAATATACTGAAAGCTGAAACTGAACTGATAATATAATAACTAAAAGTAACTGGGAGTCAAAGATAATCTAAAGATATGCTCACCTACTGATACTGACTCAACTCTCTCAATATAGTAAGTAATAGTTGTCTGGACTTACGTAACGACCCGATCGGTCGTTTTGAGAGTTAGAGCCCTGATTCCGTAATAACTGCTTTCCCCACGTTTGTTTATTCTATTAGGACTTGTCGGAGTGATTAGCTATGAAATTCGGAGAGCTTTAGGACACTTAGTCGCTAATTATGAGTTTAAGCCTTAAAAATTGGACCGTAGTCGGAACTGTGTGAATACGGGTCCGAAATGGAATTTTGTCGACTCTGTTAGCTCCTTTGAGTGATTTTGGGGATAGGAGCGCGTCTGTAATGTGTTTTCGAGGTCTGTAGTAGATTTAGGCTTGAATTGGCGAAAGTTAGATTTTCGGCGATTTTGATAGATAGGTGAAATTTTGATATCGGACTCGGAATGGAATTCCGGGAGTGGCTGAGGTTCATGGTGTCATTTGTGACCTGTGTGTCAAATTTGAGGTCATTCGGACTAGTTTTGACGTGTTTCAGCATCATTTGTAGATTTGGAAAGAATGTTAAGTCCTTAGGCTTGAATCTGTGTGTAATCCTTGTTTTGTTGTTATGTGATGTGATTTGAAGGCTCGACTAAGTTCAAATGAGGTTATGGGACTGGTTGGTGGTTTTGGTTGAGGTCCCAGGGGCCTCGGGTGTGTTCCAAGTGCTCAATGGGAAGAAAATGGGACTTAGGCAAATTTGATGTGGGTTGTTCTGGTGTTTCTTCGCACCTGCGGAAGTTGGACCGTAGGTGCGGCCCCACAGAAGCGGCTGAGCTAACCGTAGAAGCGGATTTGAACCTGTGCATTTGGGACCGCAGATGCGGAGCCACAGATACGACCCAGTGACCGCAGATGCGGCCCCAGTCCATTAAGTGGCTTTTCGCACCTGTGATGCCTTCTCCGCAGGTGCGGCCCAATTGACCGCACAAGCGGAAATTGCTGGTCAAAAACAGATAATTCAATGGTTGAAATTTCATAACTTCTAAAACCGATTGGGAGCACGGGAATAGGCAATTTTGGGTGGATTTTGAAGAGGAGATCAGTAGGTAACCATTCCTAATCCTACTTCGCTTGTACTTCATCAATATATAGTAAGTTCTTCAATCTAATCAAGGAATTGGAGAGTAAAAGTTTGGAAATGGGAGAAAAACTTCCCAAATTGAAAATCCGATATTTGAGTGAGATTTTGACATCGAATTTCGATGATTTTTGTTCAAGTGTTCTTGTGAATGAGCGGTTGTTCATAATTTGTAAAATATACCTGATTTCGAGATGTGGCCCCGGGGTACTTTTTGGCGATTTTCCTAATTTCGTGTCTTAGCTTTGAATTTATTAGTTTGATTGGTTGCTTATAGATATATTTACATTATGTAATTTATTTGAATAGATTCGGGCCATTCGGAGTTGGATACCCGTGGCAAGAACGTGGTTCCAAGTTGATTTAAGCGGGTGAGGTAAGTGACTTGCCTAACCTTGTGTTGGGGACTTCCCCCTTAGGATATTTGATACTAATTGTTGTGTGGCGCCGTGTACGTGAGGTGACGAGTATGTGCACGGGCCGTTATTGCAAAAATCTCACTTTTCCCTTCCTAAAACATAAATTGTTTTCTCTTTGATGAACTTTCTCTAATATGATATATTGTTTAGCTTAGATTAGGAAAGCATGCTTAAGTGTTTAAATGCATACTTGATCTTTTGTGCGCCATGCTTAGTTAAGCCCTCATTTTCCTTATCTGTGATTAGTATAAACTGTGTAAATTCGATGTTATGCTTGTCATTCATCCTGCATAGCATATTTAAATTGGGACTACGGAAATATTCCGGGACATCCCCCTGTACTGCATATTTATTTTGGGACTATGGACGTATTTCGGGAGATACCTATGTACTACATATTTATTTTGGGACTACAGACGTATTTTGGGAGATCCCCCTGTACTGCATAATCATTTGGAACTACGGGACGGTATCTCGGGATATTCCACTTTGTGATACATTGTGTTCAGCCGAGGACTCTCTTTACTGTAAAACTTTATATTATTTTCTTAAACATCTTACTGTAGACATTACCTATCTTTTGTACTGTTTTTAAATTGATTTATACAGAAATCTAGTAGAGGCTTAACCTGACCTCGTCACTACTTGACTGGGGTTAGGCTTGGCACTTACTGGGTACCAAATATAGTGTACTCATGCCCTTTCCTGCACATGTTTTCGTGTGCAGATCCAGGTACGAGCTATCATCTTCGTGGTTAACCATTGCTGCTAATTCTAGGAGACTGCAAGGTAATTCTGTCGCGTTCGCAGAATCCTCCAAGTCCCCTTCTATTCTATCGTTTAGAGTTGTTCCTATGTATTTTCCAGACTTGTTTAGAGCTACAGTAGTATTAGAAGCTTTTGACTTTTTGTGACACTCCGGGTTATTGGGAAAGTATTTTTTTTGTAAGAGTCGAGCGGCATGTTATATTATATCATTGCCCTTATTCCCTTTATTTCTTGTTTTTTATTTCAATTTTTCCCGTAATAGTAGGCTTACCTACTCGTACAGACTAGGTGCCGTCACGACACCTTCGGAGGGTAAATCGGGTTGTGACAAGTTGGTATCAGAGCGTCTAGGTTCATAGGAATCACAAGTCACAAACCGGTTTATTAAAGTCTCATGGATCGGTGCGGAGATGTCCATGCTTATCTTCGGGAGGCTATGTAATTGTTAAGAACAGTCATGTTTCTTTGATTTCCTCGTCGTGCAAGTTATTTACATCAAAATTCTAAAATTATATTCTATTATTTCCCATAGATGGTGAGGACCCGTACCAGGAGGACCGATGATCTGGCACCCGAGCCCCAAGTCAGACCTGCCAGAGGCAGGGGCCAGGGTAGGGGACGAGCACGCAGTGCAGCCCGATCACCTGCGAGAGCTACAGTGGAGGAGCCCCCATCAGGTCCAACCTTCCAAGAGACTTTAGCTTAGCTCATGAGCATGTTCAGCACTCTAGCTCAGGCTGGACTACTTCCGATAGCTCCCGCTACATCTCAGGCCGGGGGAGGGGCACAAACTCCCGCAACCCGCACTCCTAGGAAGAGAGGCCAGGTTGATCAGTCCCCGGAGTATATTCCTATGCCCCCAGTGGCTCCGGTTCAGCATGAGACTAGGGTAGCTACTTTTGAGGCAGAGGAGCTCAGACTTGAAAGGTACAATAAGTACCACCCACCTACTTTACGAGTGTCATCGTATTCTCCGCACTATGGGCACTGTGGAGACTAGTGGGGTTTCTTTCACCGCTTTCCAGCTGAAGGGAGCGGCATATCAGTGATGGCGTGCCTATGAGCTCAGTAGTATGGACGAGGCAGCCTCACTCACTTGGACTCAGTTTTCAGAGATGTTTTTGCGAGAGTATGTCCCTCAGAGCCTCAGGGATGCTTGGCACCACAGAGTTCGAGCAGTTGCACCAAGTTACTATGACTGTGTCAGAGTATGCGGTCCATTTTAGTGAGTTAGCTCGTTATGCACCGTCTTTGGTTTCCACAGTCAGAGAGAGGGTTTGTCGCTTCATTGAGGGACTCCACCCCAGTATTCGGACCAATATGGACAGAGAGTTGGAGATGAATAGCACTTATCAGCAGGCAGTGAGTATTTCCAGGAGAGTAGAGGGCATGTTTGCCTGGGACCAAGAGGAGAGAGAGGCCAAGAGGTCTCGAGAGACTAGCCATTATTCAGGAGCTCGTGCACCAGCAGCACGCTATGTTAGGAGTTTTGGGAGCCGCCCTATTCATTCAGCTCTTCTAGCAGCCAGTGGTATTCCAGCTCCTCCTAGACCTCAAGATCCCTATTATGCACCGCCAGTATCCAGTATGCCTCCAGTTCGAGGTTCTATTACCGGTCAACCCAGCAGGCTAGTGTAAGACCCCGAAACATTTTGCTAAGCAAAATAGGATTCGGGGTGTCAAGTAGACTAATTATAATATTTTATGTGCTTTAAATATGATGTAAATGAATTTGATGTGGTTAATAAGTGTATGAGTCATATAATAAGTAAGTTAGGGTCCAAGGAGAGGCCTAAGTCCAAGCCAAGTGGGAAAATTTCATAATAAGCTAAAATTCAGAAGGTACTTACACTAGTCCACACTTTGAACAAGAATATCTAATTATATATAAGGTATTATGTGATTAATAACCTATCAAATGAAATATTTTTGAGTCTAGTTTCCAACTGTTCAAACCGTTCGTCATTTTGACATTTCTACACAAAGTTATGGTCAAATTACCGAAGGCTGGAAAAATGCGATCATGTGTCAAATCTGCGATCGTATTTCATATCGCATGTTGACTCTGCGATCCCAGATCAGGTCGCAGACTGGGCCAGTGTTGCCCAGTTTTGGGAATCTATTTTGTGATCCACTATGAGACCCGCATGTTTGTTCTACGATCCATTATGCGATCGCAGACCCTGTTCCGGAGGTTTATTTTTCCTATTTTTATAACCCGACCCCATTTTCATAAATAGGTTTAGGGACTTCATTTGGGGTCATTTTCTACGAAATCTAGAGAGAGGTGAGAGCATTTTAGAGAGATAAAGAGGGAACCTAGCCTCCCAATCATCAATCTTGCACAAATCCTCAAGAATCAAGCTTGCTAATCTCTAGCTCACTATCATGCGGATAAGTTCTAGTTCCAAAAATTTCATGCAAAAAGTTAAGTGTTCAAATATGTTGTGAGGGTTAGAAATAGGCCATGCATGTGGGACTAAGTTGTAGTATGTGCTATTAAAGAACTAATTTGGGTAGTTCATATTAAAAATTAGGTGAAGGAAGAAGAGATTGCCATTTCTAAACCTTGTAGTCTACTTCACATGCTAGGTGTTTGATGAAATTCCTAAGAGAGTTATACCATGGGTAATATTCCTAATTATTAATCGATTTCCCTTATCTCCTTATAGATTGTTATGGCTAGAGGTGTTGGTGTATTGTATAAACCTAAGTAAAAGCTCTGTGAGGTATGCATGGCTAACTTTAACTTCGTAGAATCCTCTTGTTGGGTTTGAATATGTGGTATGTGCACCTTATTTTGAAATGTGTGATTTGTTTGTTCAAACGTGCTAAGCTATGAGACATTATTCTTTGATTCTTCCTGGTTGATTGTCATGCTACTGTGTTGTATGAAATTGTAAAAAAAGGTGATTGATGAGCGAATGAATGAAAGATTGATAATGTGCTCAAATGTGGGAATGTGTGAAATAGTTGAAACCCACGTGGAAAATAATGACAGGAGTATTGTGAAATAATGTAACTGAATTGAGAAAATGTAGCAGTACCGTGTTCATGGAATTTTCTACTTGATAAATGTTATGGGGCCTTAGGCCCAATTAAATGAGTTGTTAATATGAAATTGTATTCCTTGAAAGGATAATTCTTGTGAAGTAATTGTTTGTGGTTGCTGTTATGAAATATGATTGTCATGAGGGATCGGGTTGCACGCCGCAACACAAAGCAATAAGATTCATGTGGCGTGAGGTAATAAGGGTGGTCAAGGTAATAAGGGTGGCCGAGGTAATAAGGAGGAAATGTGATCGATATCACTACTGAAATGAAAAGCTATGAGTTCTTGAATATGATGATGTTGAAAGGGAAAAAGGAGAGATTGTGAAACTTGTTTGATTGTCGTTGCTTCTTTCCACGTACATTGATTGATTAGTTCTAGTACTGTCTTTTGGTTGTGTATTGTTTGATTTATTCCGTGTTAATTGTCTGAGTATGTGCAAATTGGGTGTTCTAAATATGTTGAGGCATGATGCCCTACTCTCTGACTGTCTAGCTGAAATTTATTTAATTACTATTCTAAATTGTGGAAAGGTGATTTACTTGTGAATGTTTTGCCAAGTGTAAGGTTGGTTAAGGACCCTAATGTGCCGGTATGAAAGATTGGTAGCGAACTCAAGTATGTGAATATGATTAAGTGCTAAGCTGTGAAATGACATGATAAACAGGAATTGTGGTTGATTCAGTCGTACCGCACTGATTGCGGAAATGTCTTATTTTGACTCGTGTTTTGGGCGATGATTTGTTGTGACTTGACATCGTATGGGTGATTGGTTGTACTGAGATTGTCTCCTTACGATGAATATCTCTGTGAATATGGTGTTGATGGAAAAGGGGAAAAAAGGGAATCTGTGGAACTTGTGATTTTGATTGTTTCTTTTTATGTGCAATGCTTGTTGATTCTATTACTGTATCTTATCTGTGCATTGTTGATCTTACTTAGAGTAAAGTTTGTTCATACATACCAGTATAATTCAAATGTACTGACGTCCCTTTTGTCGGGGGCGCTACATTCTTATGATGATTGTAGGTTGTTCCATAGTAGGTAATTCAGCCCACCGACCGTAGTGCCTCCTCTCCATTCCGTCAGCTGCATTGGTGAGCCCCACTTCCTCTTGGGGCCATGCGTGTTTCATGCCACCTTCTTTTGAGTTTATTGTGTATTGTAAGGTATAGTCGGGGCCTTGTCACCGGCAGGTAATGTTATGTTTCTGGTATTCGTAGAGGCTCCGTAGACACAATATGGGTAGTGTAAATATGTATTTTGGGTAAATAAAGGTACGGTTCGGAATCGTGATCCACATTGGTAAATACTGTATGTATTTTTCAAGTATTTGGTTTCATATGTTGGTAATGATAAAATAGAAATGAATTCAAGTTGTAAGTTTATGCTTAAGTTATAAATGGCTATTTCGAATAATGTATATTGAAATCACGGGGTAACGTGTGGGATAGGAAATGCAAATCAGGTTCTCTTGACCGGGTTCATTCGATTAGGTGCCGGTATCGTCCCTCGATTTTGGGGCGTGAAAAACTTGGTATCATAGCCTAAGGTTTTAAAAGTTTCCTAGTATGTCTCGGAACCGTGTCTAGTAGAGCCCTTCTTATCAGTGTGTTGTCGACCACATCTATAATTAGGGGGCTACATGGACATTTAGGAATTTCACCCTTCTTTGATGCTCCAATGGTGCGATAGATCTCAAGTTAGGGAGTTAGTTTTCTCTCCAAGCCTTACTCCCAAAATGAGTAATCATGATACCATAATCCACGTGTTTGAAGCCATGAGGAGGGAATGATCCCACCATCGAGTCTTAAGCGACTGCCCAAGGGCTTGTTAGGAGAATGTATTGAGTTGTGGAGGGATTGGTAGAACCTATCGCTAAGAGGGGAGTGCCCTTGTCCCTATTGATTTCCCTGCACCACCAAACCCTATAGTATATCGGTATGGTACCAACGTACTCTTGTTGTATATGTACATCCATATTGAAGAACTTTCATGGGTATGGTCTTAATAAAGTTTGAGTCACAAACCATTACATGCACCTACTCTTTGAACGAGATCCTATATTTCTTGAAATTCACTATACCGCAAATTTTGTTATATGCAATCTCTTATGACACCGAGCTCTATAATCATGTCCTTGAATTGAGTTGTAACTATAGACTTACCATATCCAACACACCTTTCTAAACTCTAACAAGGGACTATACCCGAAGAATTTCTGATCGAATGAAGGGATGAACCATTATCGTATTTTCGCACAAAATAAAAAAGATATATTTTCTTGACTCTTTTTCTTCGGGTTTCTGCTTCGATCTGAATATTGATATGGGTAAAGATATTGCTTTGTTTCATCATCACCTCTAGTGTGATAGTGCCCTCGCTCTATCTTTGTTGAAGCTTCCATTTTGGCCTAGTGGTCGGAATCGACCAAATTTTTATTTGCTTGGTGAGAATCTCCCTTTGCTCCGACAGGTTATTTTCTGAAAGTGGTCAACTCAATTACTTTTAAACATTATTAAATCTCCATTGAAGCTAGGGTCTGTCGAGCCTCCATGTTGCTGGATCGTGCTACTTATTCTTGTTGCCCATCTTATTCTTGAAGGTTGTTCTTCTTATGGTTATAAGGAAGACGAGCATTTTTCTCTCCTCCTATGGATTGCATAATACTTGTTTAAGTATCATTTTATGTTAATTTCTCCATGATGCTACAAATCCAGCTGATTTTGATGTTTTTAGTGGCCCCCTAGCCGTGAAGCTATTGATTTTACTCCTAAAACCTCAAGTTCCCTTTTTGATAGTTCATCTGACATACCCGGCTTCCCCTAGTTGATGACCCATTTCTCGGTTCCAATTTCGAGGACTGAAGAACGAGCATAATTGTGTCCCTGGTATCTAGAAATACAATTTCTTTTATTAATAGTAATCCACCCAAATTCTGTACCAATTCCGCTGAATCCAGAAAATGGGACAGATGTGAAAATACCCCTAGTAACACATTCATATGTCACCTTTCTCTCGGCCAAGTCTTATAGCGTCTCCCAATTTTGTTGGTAATAACTAGTTGTGTAGAAGTGTGTTGCAGTGCTTCGTTGTGAAGTAGAGTTGGTAAACATAATTGGATTTTAAAATTTTGGAGCTATGCATAATGTGACTATATGCGGAGATCTTCTTTCAAAAATTTAAAGGTCCTCGTAATCCCTTATATTATCACCTTTCCTAGTAGTTACAATGTAAATGTCACTTCTATAAGCTCTCTCACTTTATTTTCATTTGTCTTGCATCATGTGTTGTTTACCCGTAATCTTCAATGCGATACTATCTCAAAGTCTCAACTAGTTATCCAACTATATGATATGATTTAATTCACCTCACTTTTATGTACTCTACAAGCACCCTGAGAGTGGGCAAGTTTCCCCTTTACTACCGACTTCTAAATGTCTTTAACTCTGTTTAAGTTTGTTGATTCCAAGTGGTGCTCTTAGTTGTGCTGCCTTACTATCTATTTTAATCTGGTAACTCTCCTTGTGAATCTAATTTTATGCCTTATGGAATCGAGGGTCGGAGTATGTTCCTTTTTGTTATGATAAAAAGGTGTTGCTCGCACTCCTTGTGAGATTTTCTCCTAAACGATCATCTACTTGCACTGCTTGTTCATATGACTAGGTAACTGAGGTTACTCTTCTTTGATAAGTGCATCAAGACTTCTCACCCTTTCATAGTTATTCATATGGTCACTTCGAGGCCATATTCTACACTAGCTCGTAATGATTGTAAGTACTTTCTCGCCATTGTCGATGATTTTCTAGGGCTACGAGGGCTTGTCTCATGGGTTCCAAAAGTAATGATTTTCCTTAAAAGATCAAGCTTAAATTGTCGTGATTTCAAACCAAAGTGTGTCCCCTTTTCAAAAGTCTTAAATCGGTCAGATTTGATGAGATTATGTGGCATTTTACTCACTCGGCTTCTAGGAGAATGATGTTCCCCGTAACTGTTCCTCGTGTACTTTGTATTTTCATATGTTTACGTCTAAGAAGGTAGTGATAAAAGAAGGGTGTGAATTAATTTGATTGAACTATATGATCATGGGAATATACTATATGATGCATTATCGGCAAGAATCATCGTGGCTTGACTTCATAGGGATTGTTGATTGAAACGAAATTATATTCTTGTTGATGAACACCTTTGTGATTACATTAGTGGCTGGTAGGGACTATTATGAACACATGATTATTTGGTTACTATGAAATGATATTCTTGATGGTATGATTCCATGGGATGAAATTGTGGGTGGTTGTTGTTACCATGAATCGTAATGCCCAGTGGAATGTAAATTGTACAGTTAAAATCATTAAAGGTAAAGTTAATGGATAGTTAACTCATGCGAGGTGTCTAGTTGTCATCCTTGTTAGGTAAGTTTAGGGATTGGGATTGCTTCCGTGAGTGTGTTATGGAAAAGCTTGTAAGCCTAGGAGGCCACCTTGAAGGCCGAAAGTGTCGTGGGAGGAAAATGTTTTCTCTTGGTTGTATATCAATTAGTTTTGACTTGAAAGGTGCCTTATAGGTGTTATGATCTGAAAATGTGCAGTCCATGTTCAGGTGTTATTATGATAATGTAGTTCTTATGATGCTGAGAATTAGTGTTATGGGTATATACATTGTGATGCTTTGTCAAGTTATTTATGAGTTTTTAGTATGGTTTTGGGTGATTCTCTGACAGGTGGATAGGCCTAGTTACAAAGGAAATGCTGCCGAAATTTCTGAAAAATTTGGGAGTTAGCCAAAATTTAGGGACTTGAGGTAGGATAGAAAAGAGATATGTTATGTTAGGTGCTTGGGTCAGGCTATACCTCTCATTCGAGGACGAATGATACTAAGCGGGGGAGAATGTAAGACCCCGGAAAATTTTTCTAAGCAATATAGGATTCGGGGTGTCACGTAAACTAATTATAATATTTTATGTGCTTTAAATATGATGTAAATGAATTGGATGTGGTGAATAAGTGTATGAGTCATATAATATGTAAGTTAGGGTCCAAGGAGTGGCCTAAGTCCAAGCCAAGTGGGAAAATTTCATAATAAGCTAAAATTCCAACGGTACTTTCACCAGTCCACACTTTGAACGAGCATATCTAATTATATATAAGGTATTATGTGATTAATAAACTATCAAATGAAAGGCTTTTGAGTCTAGTTTCCAAATGTTCAAACCATTCGTCATTTGGACATTTCTACACAAAGTTATGGTCAAATTACCGAAGGCTTGAAAAATGCGATCCTGTGTCAAATCTGCGATCGCATTTCATGTCGCATGTTGACTCTGCGATC
>ML347133.1:0-14020 GCA_005239505.1 Nicotiana paniculata | reverse complement strand
TATGAGATCGGACTGCACACCGCAGCGATATTAAATCATGCCTTCGTTGGCTTGATATGGCGCCTGAGCCACTAGGGCCCCTCCGGAGTCTTTACACCCCCAGTGAGCGCATTGATGATGAGGGATAGATCTTCCCTGGGCATGGATCTTGTCCGAAGCTGATGTTATGTGAGGGATGGATCTTCCCTGGATATATATATTGTCCGAGTGTTGCATTCCGGAGATGGATCTTCTCCGTGGGGGCTGGACTGGCCTTTTTCCTCAGTACGGAGTAACTACAGTCCCCCGGTGTTTATGCATATTCCGGGATGGAACTTCCCTGGTCCTGAGAGCCATATATAGTACTGAGCGGAATTCTGTGGGAGAGTTGTGAGCACTATGTGCATTTTCACACTGTGACATGTTGGCATGTAGAACATATGGAGGTATATCTAGTATATTCTGTTGTTATTTTCTGATAAACTGTGAACATGCCTAAATTTTGTACGCTGATGATTTAATTATTGAAGTTTAGTCTGCCACTACCTCTCAGCCTATAGTTTGGGTTCGTTACTTCTGAGTTGGTGTACTCACATTACCCCCTGCACCTTGTGTGCAGATCCAGGTACACCGGGACCCGGTAGTGGATATTGAGCAGCTGTCAGAGTTTTCATTGGGGTTGTCGAGGTAGCAGCTGGCGATCGCGACCCCGTTTTCTCTTCCTTATTCCACTTGTTGCACTTATTTTGAGACTATGTTGTCTATTTCTTCATTCTTTATTTTTTTTTATATATAGCAACTCATGACTGAGTGACACCGGATCCGAGGTTGGAGGTGTTTTTCAAATATTGTTTTTAATCTTCAGATTCTTAGTATTATCAATAAATTCATTTAAAATTGTATTTTTACTGGAAATTGAATTTAGCTTAGTTAAAAAGGGCAGCCTACTTGGTTCCACGACAGGCGCCATCACGACTCTGAAATTGGGTCGTGACATAGATGGATGTATAATAGGAATCATCCTAATTGTGTGGTTTAAGGGATGAATTTAAAGAAGGGGTTGATGGATTTATCGATAAGACAAGGACACTTGATGATTTTCGTATTGAAGGAACCATTAGGTGCCCTTGTGTGAAATGCAAGTGTGTTAAGTTATTGGGAGAAGATGTTGTTACATGTCATCTTTTTAAAAAGGGATTTGTCACGACCCAAAATCCCTAAGGTCGTGATGGCGCCGGAAACAAGGCCAGGCAAGCCAAATCATTAATTAATTGAAATAACTTTTCAGTTTTAACATTTTCGAAATTGTTACCTTTTCTTGCATTTCATAATCAAATAAATAAATTTTAGTAAACTTAAATACGACAGCACATCAATTCAGTTTAATGAAACAAATTCCAACACATCCCAAGAACCCGGTGTCACAAGTACATGAGCAATTTCTAAGAAGTTATACAATCACTTCAAGCCTGTCCGAAATACAACTGGACAAGGAAATTTAAAAATGAATAAATACAGTATAAAGGTGACTCTGCCAGCTGCGGATCGCCTCCGGATGGTTCNGTACACTTCCCTTTTTCCCAAATACATGTCAAGCCAATACCAATAGAATAGTACCAAATAGTCATGCGCACACAAGGGTAAGACAACCGGCCGGAGTCATAAGATAGTCAAACTCGTGCATTGCCGAGGATCGAACGGTCTGTACCAAAAGTGCACCTCTCAATCTCTCTATGCACTGCCGAAGGATCGATCGGCCCGTCCCAAAAGTGCATCTCTCAACCTCTCTACGCACTGCCGAAGGATCGATCGGCCCGTCCCAAAAGTGCGTCTCTCAATCTCTATGCACTGCCGAGGATCGATCGGCTCGCCCCAAAAGTGCATCTCTCAATCTCTCTACGCACTGCCGAAGGATCGATCGGCCCGTCCCAAAAGTGCGTCTCTCAATCTCTATGCACTGCCGAGGATCGATCGGCTCGCCCCAAAAGTGCATCTCTCAATCTCTCTACGCACTGCCGAAGGATCGATCGGCCCATCCCAAAAGTGCGTCTCTCAATATAATAATCCTCTTTGTGCACTGTCGAGGATCGAACGGCCCGTCCCAAAAGTGCACATATCAATATAATACGGTTATCCTACTCACGAATCATACATGCGACTCAGGTGATCATAAGAATACATACACAAATACAGGGTCTTCCTGCTCGCGAATCACTCAAGCGACTCAGGCACCCAAAGTTACACATATCCACGTAATAAATTCGTATTTTATCAAGAAACCATTTTTTGTTTCTTTTCTCAAGGAAATGGTAAAGTCTTTATTAAAAGAAACATGAAATATAGGATTTGAAATCTTTGTTTTAAAAACTCATTTGTCCAGTTTAGTAATACTCCATGATACATCCCCGTCCAGGTACACATATATTCACAGCGGAAATAATTCTCTTTTTTGAAGGTTAACAATATGAACTCTAGTTTTCTTTTAAACTTTCAATCACGTTTTCGGTCATGTTAACAGTTTAATATTACAGGCAGGGTTACAGGTACACACATAAAGCATGCTAGTGGGTCCTAGACTACCCGTACATGGCATAATAGTAGCTACACACGGGCTACCGTCACCTCATGGGTATGTAGCCCCCCGAAGATAATAACATATACTGAATTAATTCACCTAGGGGGACGATTCCCCCTCACAAAGTTAGAAAGAAGACTTACCTTGCTCCGAAATTCCTTAACCGGCCTCCAAGCCCTTCCGATGACTCCAAACGTCACATAACGCCCCGAAACTATCCAAACAACGAAGAACCAATGAAAATATACTCTAATATTTACAGCAATTCCAAATCATATACTTTCCCAACTCCGCTCAGTGAATTGACTAAAATGCCCTCAGGCCCACGTGTCCGGAATCCAAAATTTCTCAAATATATACCCTACCCATAGCATTACTAACTCAAATATACAATTTACTCTAATATGCATACTCAATTCGTGGCAAAAATTCAAATTTCCAAAATTCTAGGTTTCTTCAATATTTCCCAAATTTTCCTCAATATTGCACTACCAAATCTATGTAATAACCTTGTATTTAACCTTAGAAACAAGTAGAAACAACTTACCTCTCGATGCTTGGTGAAATCTCCCTTAAAAGCTCCCCAAAATCGCCTAACCCATGAAGAAAAATTAGAGAGAAATGGAACAAACCCGTTTTAAAACATTCTGCCCGGGCATTTTTCGCACCTGCGGTGCTTCCTCCGCACCTGCGACCTCGTAGGTGCGACCAAATCTCCCCCACCTGCGATTTCCCTCAATTTCAGCTAAATCGCACATGCGCCCCCACTGCCCGTACCAGCGGCTTCGCAGGTGCGGAATATTCATCGCACCTGCGGTTCCCAGCCAAGCCAAGCCCATACTCACACCTGCGACTCCCACGCCGCACCGGCGGCTCCGCACCTGTGGTCAAAGCCTCGCAGGTGCGGTTGCACCAGATGACAGCAGTTCAGCCGTTCTTCCAACTTCAACTTTGATTCGTTAAACACCCAGAATCCACCCGAGGCCCCCGGGACCCCGTCCAATTATACCAACCTGTCCCAAAACATGACACGGACTTGCTCGAGCCCTCAAATCAGATCAAATAACGCCGAAATCACGAATCGCACTCAAATTCAATTCTTTAAGAACTTAGAATTTCAAACGTCTACATCTGATGCCGAAACCTATCAAATCACGTCCGATTAACCTCAAATTTTGCGCACAAGTCGTATTCAGCATTACGGACTTGCTCCAACTTCCAGAATCGCATTCCAATCTCGATATTACAACTTCTACTTCCGGTCGGATTTAGCCAAATGACTCTAAAATGACCTACGGACCTCCAAATTCACTTCCGATCGCGCTCCCAATTCCAGAATTACCATACGGAGCTATTCCCAGACTCGAAATCCCAAACAGACATCAACCTCACTGATATACACTCCAACCCCAAATTCATGAAATCCTTCTAAAATGCTAACTTCCATAATATACGCTGAAACGCTCCCGGGTTATCCAAAACCCGATCCGGACATACACCCAAGTCCGAAATCATCATACGAACCTGTTAGAACCTTCAAATCCTGATTCGGAGATCGTTTACTCAAAATTCCAATCTTAGTTGATTTCACCAACTCAAGGCTTCTAAAATGAGAATTTTCTTCTCAAACCAACTCTAAACTTTCTGAAATTCAATTCCGACCACGCCCACGGATCATAATACCTGAAATGAAGCTGATCACGGCCTCAAACCACTGAACGACGCGCTAGAGCTCAAAATGACCGGTCGGGTCATTACATTCTCCCCCACTTAAACCGACGTTCGTCCTCGGACGTGCTAAGAACTGCTCTGGAGTTATCTGAAATCACTGTTTAACATCTCGGGCACTTGCCCGTGCTACCACAACCCAATCGAGCACAATAGCTTGATCCAATCTGGAGATTTCTTATTTATCCATATAATAAGCTCAGAATTCATTCAAACACCTCAAATTTCTCTAGTCAGGACTAGTTTCAATATATATAAGCACTGTATCAACTAGCACATGATATACCAGATCATAACTGCATACCCTTGCTGAATCGGCACCATGCACCGCACAACTCATCATCTGACCACAATGACGCTCCCTGAACCTTAATAGCCAAGGTCCATGAACCTGATGCACCCAATGCACCTCATAACAAATATACATACACCCTGCTGTAATACTGACGACACCACCACAACGGAGGAAATGTGCGGAAATTCATACTCAACTGCACAGTTAACAAATCCTTGAATACCTCATCGCACTGATCCATGATCCGATAATCTCGTCTCACCCTGTACGAACTGCTCAGACAACAAACCATCCCAACATGACCAACAGCCTCACATGATACCACATCGCCCAATAGGTCATAACTCGAACATGATAGTTAGAAACGACTCAGGACGGAACTACTCAGCTCACGCAACTAATATGAGTTCTTACCAGAAAATAGGAATTAAAACATAAGAAAATAAATATCAGAACCTTACTCATCATCACACTGTTGCGGCGTGCAACCCGATACAAATAACATTTATGTGCTGCGTGCCACCCGATCTCAAATAACATCACCGTGGCGGCGTGCCACCTGATCCAAATAACATAACCGTGGCGGCGTGCCACCCGATCCAAATAACATAAAACTCACGTAAGGAAATATATACACAGTTGATTTACTCACTATTACAATTTACTGAATATCGATCATAAGCACGCTAAGTGCATAATACCATCCTGGGGAGACTGATAAATCCATAGGCTACATGGCTGAAGCGCAACTGAGGTGCGATATATATATATACACTCTAGATCTCAAGAGCTATCTTGCTCACATAACATCCCCACCACGCCGGACCTCAACACATAGGAAATTATCAAGTCGTTTCACAACTCGTATGGCACAACCACAATAACATATAAATTCGACGAAGACGGAACAACACCCGCTATTCTAATACCTCTCCATGAAAAGCGCTCTACTAAAGGAAAATGCCTGGCTCATACGGAGCCCATAATCATATTTAAATCCATCCACAAACATCGAGCCACCTTGCTCGCACCAACTAAGTTAATAGCTTTTGCCTGGGTCCACATTAACCCATCTTCCCTCATAATACACGAGAACAACCATCATCACCGGGACTAACACCCCATAATCCATAATCAACTGAAACGAACGCCCTTCAGACGTAAATTCTCAATTAGCCATATTGCACTTCTTTATACTCAGTCAAAATCTGAAATCCATCAAGTGACTACATGTCACACCTTATACAATCTTTTCGCGGTCATGCTTCCACGACCTTCCACACAAGGCAACAAG
The DNA here is from genome assembly GCA_005239505.1 of Nicotiana paniculata. Lineage (NCBI taxonomy): Eukaryota > Viridiplantae > Streptophyta > Magnoliopsida > Solanales > Solanaceae > Nicotiana > Nicotiana paniculata. The sequence goes on along the minus strand of ML347133.1, from coordinate 8,149 downwards.
TCTGACCATCCATAACACCGACCACACTAAGGCCGCAAAGCACATCAAGGATCCATGACTAGGGTACAAAGCCTCTTTCACCGAATATCAATTTCAGGTGACACTGAAGATAATCACCAGCTTACCCTGAACTTTCAAATCACTTTACCTTGCTCTTCCGAGCTCATGACATCCTTATAAGCATCGGACCTAAATCTCGATTCTTACTCCCAGTTACATACTACTTCCCACATTTAGCATACCAACATGAGCTAGCGCAAGAATTCCATCATAACTGCTGAACCACTAATACGGTGAACACTTCATCATATAGAAACCTTTTACTTAACTCAATTCAGGAGTACCACCTCAACACACGAGTGAATTCCCACAATCGCCCAACATGCAAATCCTTAAGTGGTAGTCTATACCACCATAACCCTTCCGGGGTCCGCTTATACCTGACAGGCCATAGTGCTCAAATTCTCCCACATAAAATCTGTTACGACGGTCGACAAGAGCTGCACACACCGGCACAAACCACATGCATAACCAAATTACATCAAAGGACCCAATCACTGCCGCAAATGTGCCATTTCAACCATGGCTAATCAATCTATCTTCTTTTAATAATCATTAATTGCCTCAGGAGTAATAACAACTTCCCTCAACCCATATAAAACTCAACCCTCACTCATCCCGAGTGACCTTGATTGACGAGACTATGATGTCTGAATCCCGCAACCCGTCTCATACCCTTCTGATAATCTTTTCTTCAATCTGGAGTCTATTTCTCTCCCTCCTCCAATATCATCTTGTATACTGAAACATATTATAGAACATTCCAACCGTCCTCATTCGTCTCATAGATTTCTCTGCAAAAGTTGGATTCTCGATCATACTGCTGCCTAAAATCCTTAATTGCCGCATTCTTTAACTTTTGAACTCATTAGGACCACTATTGAGAGTCACCCACTCTGACTGGCCCCGAATACAATCAACCCCCAAGGCTCTCCTAGCACAGGAACACCTTTTTCAACGAAATACGGGACTGAGTCACTATCCTTACAACTCGCCCATGTCTTAAGTAAAATTTGAATCTTCCAAAGCCTAACCCTGACCTGACAGGACCAACTTTTGTACATATTCATCAAATCCGACGCACAATTACCATTTTACTCCTCTTTCCTTAGTTGAAACAACTTGCCTACCCGCTGACAATCCTTAACCCCATGCGAAGACAATCCTACAACCCAACTGCAGATTGTGGGACTCCCCCACTTAACCTGAAGCTACTCCTTGCACCACTCTAGACCCTACTGAGATCCTTCATCCTCTGACAACACGATCTTGCTCAGCCAATCCTTCCAAATCTTCCAAATTCCCTTGCTAGCACTCCCTAATTACTCGAATTCTCTAGCGTCGTTCACACCTTCTATCTCCTACCGACTAGCCACTAGGACCCCTCACAGAACCTGCCAACCCCGTCATTGCTAACTTATCCCCAGAAGACAACCCTCCTGTAGAAATCACCCGCTGGAACCTCCCAACGACATTGAAATGCACGCTCTCTACGACTTTAATACCCCATCCTACGCCCTGCTTCATTCACCAACTTACTAGTCCGTCCGCTCCTCATGGAGACCCATTAATGCGCGACAAATATCTTCAAATTCCAAGTTGTGTTGTCGTTCCCCCACCTTGCGACTGCTCGACTTCCGCTTCTTACACCTGGCCTCCTAGAAATGGAACCACTGCCTAGCCTCATTACAGGATCATTCTTTGCCAACCGCATTCTTCGATACTTCCTCTCAATACTCTGACCCCACGCAACCGAAGAAACCATAACACCGACAAGCCTAACACATTCCATTCGATCAATGACGACGACTACATGTCACAGGTGAATACCCCATCTCCCTTGAATACACCAAGTCTCACTACTTTATCACTCCCAACCGAGCCATTCATACTCCAAATGCCTTCCCTCTGCCGGAACAAGAGCACTGAAATCTCGAAATCACACTCTGAGAAGAACTCCCTTCAAACCATTCACCTTCCCCAACATACGGACAAACATTCTATCATCATATCAACACCGCGCGACAATCATTGAAACCATCATCACTACCCGAGCACAGCCTTAAGGCTCCCAGAAACACAACTACTGATTTGAAACAACATATTACTCCTTCACTGAGCCCTAACAACAACCATGACTATTTACACATGGAAGCATCTCGAATTACATTCGTAGCACCGTTTCCATTCCTCAAATTCCTGATCCATAGCAAGCGCTTTGCGACGCGTAAGATTGAGTAGGAATGAACATAGGCATAAGCCTCAAAAGAATCAACTCACACGATGAAGAATCAAGAAGGGAAGTACTCCTAACCGCTATGTATCCTCTCGAAGATAAGTACAGACATCTCCGTACCGATCCGCAAGACTCTACTAGACTTGCTTATGACTCGTGAGACCTAAGGGAACCTAGCGCTCTGATACCGTGTTGTCACGACCCAAAATTCCTAAGGTCGTGATGGCGTCGGACACAAGGTCAGGCAAGCCAAACCATTAATTAATTGAAATAACTTTCCAATTTTAACATTTTCGAAATCGTTACCTTTTCTTGCATTTCATAATCAAATAAATAAATTTTAGTAAATTAAATATGATAACACATCAATTCAGTTTAATGAAATAAATCCCAACACATCCCCAGAACTCGGTGTCACAAGTACATGAGCAATTTCTAAGAAGTTATACAATCACTTCAAGCCTGTCCGAAATACAACTGGACAAGGAAATTTAAAAATGAATAAATACAGTATGAAGGTGACTCTGCCAGCTGCGGATCGCCTCTGGATGGTGCAGCTCGCCTAAGTCTCTGAATCCTCCACATTTCTATGAAAGTACCTGTGCAATAAGATGCACAGCAAGTGCAGCATGAGTACAAAAACAACGTGTACTCAGTAAGTCGCCCGCCTAACCTCAGAGGTAGTGACGAGGGGGAAAATTAGACTCTTACTAAGGTCAGACAATACAACATATGACAGAATATGATGAAATACAATAGACATGTAAGACAGTGAGCAACGAGTACATATCAAGTACAGAAATCCAGGTAACCACTGAAAATAAACAACAATGTACACTTTCCTTTTTCCCAAATAAATATCAAGCCAATACCAATAGAATAGTACCAAATAGTCATGCGCACACAAGGGTAAGACAACCGGACGGAGTCATAAGATAGTCATGCTCGTGCACTACCGAGGATCGAACGGCCCGTACCAAAAGTGCACCTCTCAACCTCTCTATGCACTTCCGAAGGATCGATCGTCCCGTCCCAAAAGTTCATCTCTCAACCTCTCTAGGCACTGCCGAAGGATCGATCGGCCCATCCCAAAAGTTTGTCTCTCAATCTCTCTATGCACTGCCGAGGATCGATCGGCCCGTCCCAAAAGTGCATCTCTCAATCTCCCTACGCACTGCCGAAGGATCGATCGGTCTATCCCAAAAGTGCATCTCTCAATATAATAATCCTCTCTGTGCACTGCCGAGGATCGGACGGCCCGTCCCAAAAGTGCACCTCTCAATATAATACGGCTAGCCTGCTCCCGAATCATACATGCGACTCAGGTGCTCATAAGAATACATACACAAATACAGGGTCTTCCTGCTCGCGAATCACTCAAGCGACTCAGGCACCCAAAGTTACACATATCCACATAATAAATTCGTATTTTATCAAGAAAACCATTTTTTTTTCTTTTCTCAGGGAAAATGGTAAAGTCTTTATTAAAAGAAAAATGAAATATAGGTTTTGAAATCTTTGTTTTTGAAACTCATTTGTCCAGTTTAGTAATACTCCATGATACATCCCAGGTACACATATATTCAGAGCGGAAATAATTCTCTTTTTTGAAGGTTAACAATATGAACTCTAGTTTTATTTTAAAATTTCAATCACGTTTTCGGTCATGTTAGCAGTTTAATATTACAGGCAGGGTTACAGATACACACATAAAGCATGCTAGTGGGTCCTAGGCTACTCGGACATAGCATAATAGCAGCTACGCACGGACTCCCATCACCTCGTGCGTACGTAGCCCCCCGAAGATGATAACATATACTGAATTAATTCACCTAGGGGGACGATTCCCCCTCACAAAGTTAAAAAGGAGACTTACCTTGCTCCGAAATTCCTTAACGGGCCTCCAAGCCTTCCGATGACTCCAAACGTCACACAACGCCCCAAAACTATCCAAACAACGAAGAACCAATGAAAATATACTCTAATATTTGCAGCAATTTCAAATCATATACTTTTCCAACTCCGCTCAGTGAAATGACTAAAATGCCCTCGGGCCCACGTGCCCGAAATCTAAAATTTCTCAAAGATATACCCTACGCATAGCATTACTAACTCAAATATACAATTTATTCTAATATGCATGCTCAATTTGTGGCAAAAAATCAAATTTCCAAAATTCTAGGTTTCTTCAATATTTCCCAAATTTTCCTCAATTTCCACTACCAAATCTATGTAATAATCTTGTATTTAACCTTAGAAACAACTTACCTACCGATGCTTGGTGAAATCTCCCTAGAAAGCTCCCCAAAATCGCCTAACCCATGAAGAAAAATGAGAGAGAAATGGCACAAACCCGTTTTAAAACATTATGCCCAGGCATTTTTCGCACATGTGGTCCTTACTCCGCACCTGCGCAGGTGCGACCAAATCCCCCGTAACTGCGGTTTCCCTCAATTTCAGCCAAATCGCACATGCACCCCCACTGCCCGCACCTGCGGCTTCGCAGGTGCGGAATATCTATCGCACCTGCGGTTCCCAGCCAAGCCAAGCCCATACTCGCAACTGCGACTCCCAAGCCGCACCGACGGCTCTGCACCTGCGGTCAAAGCCTCGCAGGTGCGGTTGCACCAAGTGACAGCAGTTCAGCCCTTCTTCCAACTTCAACTTTGATCCGTTAAACACCTGCAATCCACCTGAGGCCCCCGGGACCCCGTCCAATTATACCAACCTATACTAAAAAATGACACAGACTTGCTCGAGCCCTCAAATCACATCCAACAACGTCGAAATCAGGAATCGCACTCAAATCCAATTCTTTAAGAACTTAGAATTTCAAACTTCTACATCTGATGCCGAAACCTATCAAATCACGTCCGATTGACCTCAAATTTTGCGCACAAGTCGTATTCAACATTACGGACCTTCTCCAACTTCCGAAATCGCATTCCGGCCTCGATATTACAACTTCTACTTCCGGTCGAATTTCCCAAGAACCTCAAATTTCTATCTTTAGCCAAATGACTCCAAAATGACCTACGGACCTCCAAACTCACTTCCGATCGCACTCCCAATTCCAGAATCACCATACGGAGCTATTCCCAGACTCGAAATCTCAAACGGACATCAATCTCAGTGATATGCATTCCAACCCCAAATTTATGAAATCCTTCTAAAATGCTAACTTCCATAATATACGCTGAAACGCTCCCGGGTTATCCAAAACCCGATCTAGACATACACCCAAGTCCGAAATCATCATACGAACCTATTGGAACCTTCAAATCCTGATTCGAAGATCGTTTACTCAAAATTCCAATCTTAGTTGATTTCACGAACTCAAGGCTTCTGAAATGAGAATTTTCTTTCCAAACTAACTCTAAACTTCCTGAAATTCAATTCCGACCACGCCCACGGGTCATAATACCTGAAACGAAGCTGCTCACAACCTCAAACCGCTGAATGACGCGCTAGAGCTCAAAACAATCGGTCCGGTCGTTATAGGATTTATGGAAAATTATTATGTATGGACTGCTCATGGGGAGAACCTTGATAGCGTAAATGATGTTCATTTTCATAATTCTTTTGGTGGTGATGATGTTAGTCCCGTAATGGAGAATAATATTGAAAATTCTAGATTCAATGACATGATGAGGGATGCCTTTGAGATGTTCCCGGGGTCTCAAACTGAACCAAATGATGAGGCTAAAAAGTTATTCAAAGAGTTAAAGGAAGCTAGTTGTCCATTGTATGAAGGCTCAGTGCATTCCAAGTTGTCTGTTGTTGTTCGATTACTTCAGATTAAGTCGGATAGTTGTATTTCTCAATCGGGCATGAATTCTATCATTGGGCTTATGAATGAACTTAATTCAAGTAACATTGATCTGCCCAAATATTTCTACATGGTAAAAAAAATTGGTTTCCAAGTTGGGTATTTCATCAGAGAGGATTCATTGTTGTGAGAATGATTGCATGTTATTCTACAAGGATGATGCATCTCTAGAGAACTGTAAATTTTGTAACAAGCCTTGCTACAAAGATGCCTCAAATGATAAAAAGAAGAAGATTTCGGTGAAGGCAATGCACTACTTACCCCTTATACCAAGGTTAAAGAGGTTGTATGCATCAATGAGCTATGCTCCTCGTATGAGATGACGTTATGAGCATAGAAGTCCAGATGGCCCTATGTCATCCATCAGATGGAGAAGCATGGAAGAATTTTGATAGGATGTTCCCGGACTTTGCTAGTGAACCAAGATATATTAGGTTGGGATTATACACTGATGGATTCACTCCATTTGAAGTCTTTGCTGCACCATATTCATGTTGGCCGGTGTTTGTTACGCTGCATAATCTTCCACCTGAGTTATGTATGGAAAGTCCATATTTATTTCTAACTTGTACTATTCCAGGTCCATGCAATCCAAAAAGGTTGATTGATGTTTACATGCAGCCTTTGATTGCTGAGTTGAAGTTATTGTGGCATCAAGGCGTGGAAACATATGATGTATCAACTAAGAAAAACTTCAGATTGCGTGCTGCTTTGATGTGGACAATAAATGATATCCTGCTTATGGAATGATGTTCGGGTAGTCGACTGCCGAAAATTTAGCTTGCTCGACTTGTATGGAAGATACAAACGCATTCACTTTGAAACATGGAGGTAAGAACACATGGTTTGACTATCATCGCCGCTTCTTTACCAGCTTCACAGTCATCTGAGTTTTTCAAAGTCCCTCCCTCATCTAGATCGCTTCAGTATTATTCCATGCCTTCTCATAGTGGATCATCTTCGACCACCATTAATTTTATACCCACACCTCATTTCCCAGCTTCTTCCCCGTGTGATCATGCTAGTTAGTTCGGTGGCTCACCACCGATTGCATCCCCGAGCCATCATAGTAGCCAGCATGGTGGCTCATCGTTTGTGCCACATACATCGCCCACTCAATTATCATCTCCAGCATCATCCACTCCAAGTATATCTAACTTGGATTGGAGGCTCTCACGCAGCTGCATCCCTATCTATCAGTACTTCTACAGTTGCTGGTACCGTGAGACAGTGTGCTGGAGGGACTGTACAGTACGATCATCTTCATCAACTGGTTATCGTTCCCCTTGGCGACGGGTGAGTTTTCCTTCAATTTCCTTTTAAAATATTTCAATAAAATTTTGCATATAATGAATTTAATGACATGTTATATGTTACATTATATGTAGGTTTTTGTCATCCTATCAGGACACGCATATGGTGATGGAATCTATGAAGCCATTCTTTCATGAGTCGTAGAACTCTTGGAGACAGATACCGTATCAGATCAGAATGAATATGTGGAAACAATTAAGGTAATAAATTAATTTTTATTAACACTTATCATCATTCGTCTAATATTATTTATTCAATTTTGCAGGTTAGGTGCGTATGGCAGCCTACACTTGAAAATCTGGTGAATGAGAACTTTGAGAAGAAAGCACAAAAGCAAATAACTGATTCACATCATGTTGCTAGGAAAGGTGGCAACATGCCTGATTAGATACGTGAAGATGTTTGGAGTCAGCTCTTGGAAAAGTGGAACACCCCTGACTGGAAGAAGAAGAGTGAACAGGCAAAGTTAAACAGAGCCTCTACTAAGGGTGGAGCATTGCATACTGGAGGTTCTATTAGTTTTGCAGCCCATCGTTTGAGAATGGTGATTTCATTACAAAATATTCTTAGGTTTATACATACACATATATATATATCTCTAATTACTTCTTAATTTTCAGGAAAAGGATCGCGGGGGAGATGTGTCGTATGCTGAGGTCTTTGCGGAGACCCACAAGAAGAAGAAGAAGAAGAAGAAGAAGAAGAAGAAG
>MDKI01213838.1:0-60811 GCA_005239505.1 Nicotiana paniculata | reverse complement strand
AAGGTCAATTTAGAATATTTAAGTGCGACATTAAGCATGATTATCATAGGTAATTTATTAAAAACAGGGATAATATTATCAACTCCATTCACGTTTAACACTTTATATCTTCGTCATATAAATAACAATTAATCAACATCGGTGACTTAGTCAAATAAGAATTTAATCAACGGGAAGGAACAACTTCTTCAAAAAAAATCTTTAATAACTTTAAACCTCTGTCATTTCAGTTGAAAACTTAAAATTTCAGGCCAGTAATCTGGCACAAATCATAGCAACTACGCAGTAAATATCATGTGCAAGCAATACCGAGGGTCGAACGGCGCGGACCAACAATAATAAATTATGCAGTGCTGAGGGTCGAACGGCTCGAATCATAGATGCATCTATCTACCCCGCTCGCGAATCGATCATGCGACGCAGTTATACATACAAATAATAAGACTAACTTGCTCGCGAATCATACCTGCAACTCAGGTGCTCATATGTACACATATCCACATATAAACCCATATTTTTATCAAGAAAGCAGTTTTTTCTCAGGAAAGTGGTGAAATGCATCTTATGGGAACATGAAATATAGCTTTTAAATCTTTGTTTTCAAACTCATTTGCCAAGTTTAATGATATTCCATAATACAACCCTACCAGGTATACAATTATCCACAGAGGAATCAATTATCTTTCTAAATGATTAAGAAATGAACTTTATTCTTCTTTAGATATTCAATTACGATTTCGATTATATTAGCAGTTTAATATTACATGCAGGATCACAGGTATAACACATACGGCATGCTAGTGGGTCCTAGACTACCCAAACATGGCATAATAGTAGCTACACACGTACTCCCGTCACCTCGTGCGTGCGTAGCCCCCGAAGATAATAGCATATACTTAGTTAATTCACCTAGGGAGACAATTCCCCCTCACAAAGTTTGAAAGGAGACTTACCTCGCTCTAAAATTTCCATAACCGGCCTCCAAGCCCTTCCGATGACTCAAAACGGACGCACAACGCCCCAAAACTCTCCAAACAACGACAACCCAATAAAAATATACTCTAATATTTGCAACAATTCCAAATTATATAATTTCCCAACCCCGCTTAGTGAAATCACCAAAATGCCCTCGGGCCCACGTGCTCGGAATCCGAAATTTCTCGAAGATATATTCTACCCATAGCCTTACTAACTCAAATATACAATTTACTCAAATATTCATGCTCTATTCGTGGCTAAAAATCCAATTTCCATTTTCTAGGTTTCTTCAATATTTCCCAAATTCCTACCAGTTTCCATGCCTAATCCATGCATATAATCTTGTATTTAACTTAGAGGCATAAAGGAGTTACTTACCTTGACATTGCATGAAGGAATCCTCTCTGTGAAGCCTCCCAAGATTGCCTAAGCCAAAGAAGAAATGAAGAAAATGAACCAAGAATCCTTGTTTTAAAACATTCTGCCCAGGCCAATTTTCGCACCTGCGCTTCCGCAGGTGCGCCCAAGAGCTCGCACCTGCGGCTTCCTTCTCCACCAGCCAAATCTGTACATGCAACCCACTGCCCGCATTTGCGCCTTCACAGGTGCGAAAATTCCATCGCACTTGCGATCCCAGCCAAGCCAGCCCACTCTCTCACCTGCGGCGCCAAAGCCGCACCTGCGGCCAAATCCTCGCAGGTGCGGTCACACCAGATGACAGCAACCTCAGCCTTCTTCAACCTCCAAAACTTGATCCGTTAACGACCCGGAATCCACCTGAGGCCCCCGGGACCCCGTCCAATCATACCAACATGTTCCAAAACATAATGCGGACTTGCTCGAGACCTCAAATCACATCAAACAACATCGAAACCACGAATTGCACCCAAATCCCAACTTTATGAACTTAGAAATTTCCAACTTCTACATCCGATGTCGAAACCTATCAAATCACGTCCGATTGACCTTAAATTTTGCGCACAAGTCATATTCAACATTACAGACCTGCTCCAACTTCCAGAATTGCATTCCGACCACGATATCAAAATCTTCACTTCTGGTCGGATTTCTCAAAAACCTTCGAATTTCTATCTTTAGCCAAATGACTTCAAAATGACCTACGGACATCCAAATTCACTTCCAATCGCGCTCCCAACTCCAAAATCCCAAACGGACATCAAAAACTCTGAAACACTCTCGGGTTATCCAAACCCCAATCCAAACATACGCCCAAGTCCGAAATCATCATACGAACCTACAGGAACCTTCAAATCCTGATTCGGAGGAACCTACATAGTTGATTTTTGCAACTTACATAGTTGATTTTGGAAACTTAAGGCTTCTGAAATGAGATTTTTCTTTCCAAATCAACTCTAAACTTCCCGAAATTCAATTCCGACCACGCCCACGGGTCATATTACCTGAAACGAAGCTGCTCATGGCCTCAAACTGCTGAACGACGCGTTAGAGCCCAAGACGACCGATCGGGTCGTTAAATTCTCCCCTACTTAAATAGACGTTTGTCCTCGAACGTGCTAAGAATTGCTCTGGAGTTACCTGAAATCACTATTTAACACCTCGAGCACCTGCCCGTGCTACCACAACCCAATTGAGTACATTAGCTTGATAAAATCTGAAGATTTCTTCTTTTATCCATATAATAAGCTCAAAACCTAGTTCCAATACCTGAAATTTCCTCTGTCAGACCTAGTTCCAATACATAAACACCGTATCATCCACCACCTGATATGCCAGAACATGGCTGCATACTTTTGCTGAATCAGCACCATGCACCGCAAGATTCATCATCTAACGACAATGACGTTTCCTGAACCTTAATAGCCAAAATTCCACGAATATGATGCTCCCAATGCACCTCATGATATATATACATACATCCTGCTATAATGCTGACGATACCACCACAATGGAGGAAATGTGCATAAATTCATACCCAACTGCAGAGTTAACAAATCACTGAGTACCTCATCTTGACTGGAATCATCACCTCATTATGAACCTGAATAATGGTATTTGTTCTTTACTATACACTACACATAACCTTATCACACTGATCTCTAATCTGATAGTCTCGCCTCACCCAGTACGAACTGCTCAGACAAAAAATCACACCAAACATGACCAACAGCCTCACATGATACCACATCGCACCAATAGGCCATAACTCGAACATGATAATAAGAAACGACTCAGGAAGGGACTATTCAACTCACACACTAATATGAACTTTTCTCAGAAAATAGGAAGTAAAACATAAGAAAAATAAATATATATATGAACCTTACTCCACATCACACTGTTGCAGCGTGCAACCCGATCCGAATGAAATACCCGTGGGGACGTGCCCCCCGATCCGCACATAAAATTTACATAAGAAGATATATATATACAGAGCTGGTTTGCTCCCTATTACAAATTACTGAATATCGATCATAAGCGCGCTAAGTGCATAATATCATCCTGGGGAGACTGATAAAGCCGTAGGCTACATAACTCAAGCACAACTGAGGTGCGATATATATACATACTCTCTGGATCTCAAGAGTTATCCTGCTCACATAACATCCCCACTACGCGGGACCTCAACACATAGGAAATTATCAAGCCGTTTCACAACTCACACGTCACAATCATAATAACACATGAATTTGACGAAGATGGAACAACATTCGTTGTTCTAATACCTCCATGAAAAGCGCTCTACTGAAATGAACATGCCTGGCTCATACGGAGCCCATAATCATATTTAAATCCATCCACAAACATCGAATCTACCTTGCTCGCACCAACTAAGCTAATAGCTTTTACCTGGGTACATATTAACCCATTTTCTCTCATAATATGCAAGAACAACCATCATAGTCGGGACAAACACCCCTCAATCCACAACCAAATGAATTGAACGCCCTCCAGGCGTAAATTCTCAATTAAGCAATATTGCACTTCCTTAAACTCAGTCTAAATTTCAATCCATCAAGTGAAAACATGTCACACTTTATACAATCTTTTCGCGGTCATGCTTCCACGACCTTCCACACAAGGCAACAAGTCTGACCATCCACCAATGGCCATACTACGCTGTAAGAAAAATCAAGAACCCATAACCAGGGTACAAAGCCTCTTCCACCGAATATCAATCTCAGGTGACACTGAAGATAACACCAGCTTACTCTGAACTTTCAAATCACCTTTTCTTGCTCTTCCGAGCTTATGACATCCTTATCATCACCGAACCGCAATCTCGATTCTTACTCCCGGTTACACACTGCTTTCCGCACCTAACATGCCAAGATGAGGTAGCGCAAGAATTCCATCATAACTTCTGAACCACCAACAGAGTGAACACTTTATCATATAGAAATCTTTTACTTAACTCCATTCAAGAGTGCCATCTCAACACACGAGTGAATTCCCACAATCACCCAACATGCAAATCCTTAAGTAGTAGTCTATACCACCATAACCCTTTCGGGATCCGCCAACACCTGACAGGTCATAACACTCAAATGCTCCCACATGAAATCCGTTACGACGGCCGACAAGCCCCTCACATACCGGCACAAACCACATGCATAACTTAATCACACGGGAGGAACTGATCACTGCCGAAAATGTGTCATTTCAACCATGGCTAATCAATCTATCTTCTTTTAATCATATTCAATTGCTTCAGGAATAATAGCAACTTCCTCCAACTCATAGCAAACTCAACCCTCACTCCTCCCGAGTGACCTTGATTCATGAGACTATGCTACTTAAATCCCGCAACCCGTCTCATACCCTCCTGATAATAATTCTACAATCCGGAGTTTATTTCTCTCACTCCTCCAATACTATCCTGCACACTGAAACATATCATAGAACATTCCAACCATCCTCTTTTTTCTCAGAAATTACTCTACAAAAGCTCGATTCTCGATTATACTGTTGCCTGAAACCCTTAAACGCCGCACCCTTAACTTTTGAACTCAATAGGACCACTATTGAGAGTCACCCACTCTGATTGGCCCCAAATACAACCAACTCCAAGGCTCTCCTAGCACATGGACACCCCTTTCAATAAAACACGTGACTAAGTCACTACCCTGACAACTCACATATGCCTTAAGCAAAATTCTGAATCTTCCAAAGCCTAACCTTGATCTGACACGGCCAACTTTTGCACACATTCATCAAATCCCACGCACAATCACTATTTTACTCCTTTCCCTTAGCTGAAATGACTTACCAACACGCCGACAATCCGCAACCCTATGAGAAGACAACCCTACAACCCAACTGCAAATGGTGGGACTCCCCCACTTAGCCCAAAGCTACTCCTTGCATCACTCTAAACCTTGCCGAGATCCTTTCTCCTTTGATAACGCGATCTTGCTCAACAAATCCGTCCAATTCTTCCAAATTCTCTTGCTATCACTCCCTAAATACTCAAATTCTCTAGCATCATTCACACATTCTGCCACCTACCGAATAGCCACTAGAACCCCTCACAGAGACCTACCAACCATACCACCGCTAATCCATTCATAGGAGATAATCCACCTATGAAAATCACCCGCGGACACCTTCCAGCGATGCTGAAATGCACGCTCTCTTCGACTTCAATACCCCATCCTACGCGCTGCTTCATTTATCAACTTTACTAATCCGTCCGCTCCTTATGGACATCCATTAAATGCGCGACAATATCTTCAAATTCCAAGCTATGTTGTCGCTCCCCCACTTTGCGACTGCTCGACTTCCGCTTCTTACACCTGGCCTCCTACAAATGGAACCACCGCCTAGCCTCACTTCAGGATCATTCTCTGTAGCTCTCAAACCAGCAGGTCACCACGACTTCAAGATCTCCGAAGATCATCTTTCTCTAGCTTCCTTCATTATCAACACTTATCCGGTACTGAACCACCGCACTTCACGGTCTCTACCAACCGCATTCTTCAATACTTTTTCTCAATACTCTGACCCCGCGCAAACGAAGAACCCATAGCACCGACGAACTTAACGCATTCCATTCGATCAATGACGATGACTTCATGTCACAGGTGCATATCCCACCTCACTTGAAGACACCAAGTCTTACTACTTTATCAACCCCAACCAGACCATTCATAACCCAAATGCCTTTCCTCCACCGGAACTAAAACACCGAAATCTCGAAATCGCACTCTGAGAAGACCTCCCTTCAAACCATTCATCACCCCCAACATACGGGCAAGCATTCTATCATCATATCGACATCGGCGATAACCAATCGCAAGCATCATCACTACCTGAGCATAGCCTAAGGCTTCCAGAAAATACAGCTACTGAGCTGAAACAACATATTATTCTCTTGCAGGGCCATAACAACTGCCCCAACCAATTATACATGGAAATATCTCTAATTGCATCTGTAGCACCATTTCAACTCCTCAAATTCCTGATTCATAGCAAGCGCTTCGCGACGCGTAAGATTGAGTAGGAATAAACTTAGGCATAAGCCTTAAGGGAATCGAATCACACGATGAGGAAACAAGAAAGGAAGTACTCCTAACATCCCTACAGCCTCTTGAAGATAAGTACAGACGTCTTCGTACCGATCTGCAAGACTCTACTAGACTTTCTCATGACTCGTGAGACCTAAGGGAACCTAGTGCTCTGATACCATGTATTCACAACCCAAAATCCATAAGGTCGTGATGGCGCCGGACATCAATGTCAGGCAAGCCTGATCATTAATTAATTGAAATAACTTTCCGGTTTTAACATTTATGAAAACATTTCCTTTCATTATATTACATATTAGCCAAATAAAAATCTGTTAATTAAAATAATGGTTTGAATACTACACTTTAGCAAATATATCCCAACACATCCCAGAATCCGGTGTCACAAGTACATGAGCTATTTCTAAGAATTTATACAATCATCACAAGGCCTTGTCCAAAATACAAATTGGACAAGGAAGTTTTAAAATAAAAATAAATACAGTACGAGGGAGACTATGTCAGCTGCAGATCGCCTCCGGGTGATACAGCTCGCCTAAGTCTCTGAAATCCTCCACATTGCTATGAAAGTACCTGTGCAATAAAATGCACAGCAAGTGTAGCATGAGCACAAAAACAACGCGTACTCAGTAAGTCGTCTGCCTAACCTCAGAGAGGTAGTGACGAGGGGTCAAATTAGACACTTGCTAAAGGTCAATTTAGAATATTTAAGTGCGACATTAAGCTTGATTATCATAGGCAATTTATTAAAAACAGGGATAATATTATCAACTCCTTTCACGTTTAACACTTTATATCTTTGTCATATTAATAACAATTAATCAACATGGGTGATTTAGTCAAATAACAATTTAATCAACGGGAAGGAACAACTTCTTCAAAAAGAATCATTAATAACTTTAATTCTCTGTCATTTCAGTTGACAACTTAAAATTTCAGGCCAGTAATCAGGCACAAATAATAGCAACTACGCAGTAAATATCATGAGCAAGCAATGCCGAGGGTCGAACGGCGCGGACCAACAATAAACTGTTCACTGCCGAGGGTCGAACGGCTCAAACCATAGATGCATTTATCTGCCCCACTCGCGAATCGATCATGCGACGCGGTTATACATACAAATAATAAGGCTAGCCTGCTCGCGAA
The DNA here is from genome assembly GCA_005239505.1 of Nicotiana paniculata. Taxonomy (NCBI): domain Eukaryota; kingdom Viridiplantae; phylum Streptophyta; class Magnoliopsida; order Solanales; family Solanaceae; genus Nicotiana; species Nicotiana paniculata. The sequence goes on along the minus strand of MDKI01213838.1, from coordinate 53,180 downwards.
TCATACCTGCGACTCAGGTGCTCATATGTACACATATCCACATAATAAATCCATATTTTTATCAAAGAAGCAGTTTTTCTCAGGAAAGAGGGGAAATTCTTCTTATGGGAACATGAAATATAGCTTTTAAATCTTTGTTTTGAAACTCATTTGCCAAGTTTAATGATATTCCATAATACAACCCTACCAGGTATACAATTATCCACAGAGGAATCAATTCTCTTTCTAAATGATTAACAAAATGAACTATATTCTTCTTTAGATATTCAATTACGATTTCGATTATATTAGCAGTTTAATATTACAGGCAGGATCACATGTATAAGACATAAGGAATGCTAGTGGGTCCTAGACTACCCGGACATGACATAATAGTAGCTATGCACGGACTCCCGTCACCTCGTGTATATGTAGCCCCCGAAGATAAGAGCATATACTTAATTAATTCACCTAGAGGGTAAATTCCCCCTCACAAATTTAGAAAGGAGACTTACCTCGCTCCGAAATTTCCATAACCGGCCTCCAAGCCCTTTCGATGACTCCAAATGGACGCACAACGCCCCAAAACTATCCAAACAACGACAACCCAATGAAAATATACTATAATATTTGCGAAAATTCTAAATTATATAATTTCCCAACCCCGCTTAGTGAAATGACCAAAATGCCCTCGGGCCTACGTGCTCGGAATCTGAAATTTCTCGAAGATATATTCTACCCATAGCCTTACTAACTCAAATATACAATTTACTCAAATATTCATGCTCAATTCATGGCTAAAAATCCAATTTTTATTTTCTAGGTTTCTTCAATATTTCCCAAATTCCTACCAATTTCCATGCCTAATCCATGCATATAATCTTGTATTTAACTTAGATGCATGAAGGAGTTACTTACCTTGACATTGCATGAAGGAATCCTCCCAAGATCGCCTAAGCCAAAGAAGAAATGAAGAAAATGAAACAAGAATTATTGTTTTAAAACATTATGCCCATGTTGATTTTCGCACCTGAGATCAGATCCTCGCACCTGCGCTTCCGCAGGTGCGCCCAAGAGCCCGCAGGTGCGGAAATTCCATCGCACCTGCGATACCATTCAAGACAGCCAACTCTCGCACCTGCGGTGCCAAAGCCGCACCTGCGGCCAAATCCTTCAAGGTGCGGTCACACCAGATGACAGGAACCTCAGCCTTCTTCAACCTCTCAAACTTGATCCGCTAACCACCCGGAATCCACCCGAGGCCCCCGAGACCCCGTCCAATCATACCAACCTATTCCAAAATAGAATGCGGACTTGCTCGAGGCCTCAAATCACATCAAACAACATCGAAACCACAAATCGCACCCAAATTCCAACTTTATGAACTTAGAAATTTCCAGGTTCTACATCCGATGTCGAAACCTATCAAATCACGTCCGATTGACCTCAAATTTTGCGCACAAGTCATATTCAACATTATGTACATGTTCCAACTTCCGAAATCTCATTCAGACCTTGATATCAAAACTTCCACTTCCGATCGAATTTCTTAAAAACCTTCAAATTTCTGTCTTTAGCCAAATGACTTCAAAATCACCTACGGACATCCAAATTCACTTTCGATCGCGCTCCCAACTCCAGAATCACCACACGAAGCTATTCCCAGACTCGGAGTCCCAAACAGACATCAATAACTCTGAAATGCACTTCAAGCCCAAATTTATGAAATTTTTCTAAAATGCTAACTTCCGCAATATGCACTGAAAAGCTCCCGGGTTATCCAAACCCCGATCTGAACATACGCCCAACTCTAAAATCATCATACGAACCTGCAGGGACCTTCAAATCCTGATTTGGAGACCGTTTACTCAAAATTCCAATCTTAGTTGATTTTTCCAAATTAAGGCTTCTGAAATGAGAATTTTCTTTCCAAATCAACTCTAAACTTCCCAAAATTCAATTCCGACCACGCCCACGGGTCATAATACCTGAAACGAAGCTGCTCACGACTTCAAATCGTTGAACGACGTTGATCCAAAATGATCAACGGTCCAGATTAAGTGAGAATTGGGATGGGTAGGATAGTGGATTGGGCCTGGGGTATTTGGGCTTGATTTAATCAGTTGGGTCTGGTTTTAATTTGGGCTAGAATTAAAATGAAAAATGGCTATTTGTTAAATACCCAATTAAATTACTTAATATAATTTGTAAAGATAGCTAATAATCATAAAAATGAATTTCATGCATAGAAAATGATTTAAAATGACTATTCAGTATTTTGAAATACAAATGACTAATTTCTGATAAAAATAGTGCAAAATTATATGCTTGGGCTATAATTGTAAAGTTATTGCAATTATAGCCAAAATGTGTCAATTTGGCTAATTGTGAAATAATTTGGTCTTAATAGGACAATAAACAATAACTAAAATCAAGAAATACTTTTGAAATCATTTGTGATGCCATTTTGTAATTATTTATTAGAAATAAAATGCTGGATAAATTAATAAAAATATAGGAAAATTATGGAAAAATACCAATTGCTATTAATGCATGATTTTGAAGGTATAGATGCAATTTTAAAATTTTTTTGGAATTTGGGTATCAGCAACAGGTATGAGGTTTCATATGGGCACAATTTTAACTATGGATGGAACGAATGCCCTTATTATGACTGGAATGAAAGTGAAGTGAGACAACTACCTCAAGAGGAGAATGGTAGTTTAGAAGAGCTTATGTATAAGTTCATGAATAGTGCTGAAGAGAGATTTATACAAAATGATGAAACCATTAAGAACCTAAAAGCACAAGTTAATCAAATAGTAAGTATACTTTCAAAAAGCACATTGCGTTGGTGAATACATGGAGGTGAATAACTTTCAAAAAGCGCATTGCGTTGGTGAATACTTTCAAAAAGCGCATTTGGTTGATTGTGAAGCAATAAAAGAAGAGTTCAAACCCACATCCACATATCCACATTTACAACCTTTAGTAGAAGAGAATAAAGAATTGATTGATCCTGTAAAAGAATGCAGGAAAAAGTTGAGAATGACCCTACAAAAACACACTGCTCAAAATGAAGCCAAGAAAGAAAGAAAAGAGCAGGTCTTGCAGATATCCTTAGGGGTCGTTTGGTAGGGTGTATAAGAATAGTGCGGAATAAGATGTATTGGTAATGCAAGCATTAGTTACGCAAATATTATTTCTTATGTACTGTTTGGTGTGGTATATTAAAACTTTAATGCATTGCATAATTTTTAAGAAAAATAGTTGTTTACAAAAATGTCCTCCATACGATTTAGCTTTAAGGGACTTTAAAGACAATTTTATCTTTAACCATACTAATGGATGCATTAGTAGCCTTGGTATTACTAATATCATGATTTTCTATGCATTACATATGCATAGGATAATACAAAGTATGATGTATAACTAATACAAGCATTAGTTATACACATGTTGATAAAATGCACCAAACAAGGTATTAGTAATGCATAGAGCTAATGCTTGCATTATTTTTTCTAATACCTCCTACCAAACGACCCCTTAGAGTACTTTGGCCTAATAAGCTCTATAAAGAAGTCCGAGAAGAAGAAACAAGGAATGAATTCAAAATTAGGGGTATAGATCATCAGTTCTCGAAAACGAAAAAAGTTCAGGGGAGTTTCCTTTACCTCTTACTTTTTACTTGTGTGTCACGGTGACATGCCACAATTTAAAGTGTGGGGTAGGGATGTAAATATGTGTATGTGTTGTTTCTTTAATCTTTGTATTTTTGTCATCATTCTTTATTAAAAAATTAGACTTTTCCAGACAATGGATCTCTTCGACTGTTATCTTGAGGGATTAAGGTCGATAAAAGAAATTAAGAAAAATAAGAAAATTAAAAAAGATATATGTCTTTTATTTTTTGTTTTAGTTTTTAGATAGCATAACAATTCCCTCTTTATTTTTCTTTGTGTCGTGGTCCTTTTCCAAGGATTTTTACTTGAATCGAGTATAGTTTTTTTTTTTTTTTTGTAGGAATAAAAATCTTGTGTTGTAGTAATAAGTGGAGACATTCTTTCTTGATTTTGTTGTGTCTTGAGAGTGGTGAGTACCTTAGTTGTGACGCCTAGACTTAGTTCTTGACTCTTGCATAGTGCCTTAAATTGATTGATTATGACTTTGCTTAACTACTTTGACTAGAGAGTCGGGATAAATTCGATTATAAGTAAGTTATGTTCCAATTTGTGTGTGAGAGTTTGTTGATATTTTGTGCATGTCAGTTGATGTCTAGAACTTGCTCCGCGTGTTTGCAAAGAAAAACAAAAGTCTTGTTCAGACTAGGAAGTGATATAGGTATTTCTTTGTTGAGCCAGATATTTGCATGTGATCCACCTGATGAATGTGTATCTTAGTTAGCTCAGTTGAGCCTGTATTCCTATTTCTTTGACAACCATTCTACAAGCCTGATCCATTTTGTTTGAATTGACCATTTGTTTGAACCTTCTACCTCTCTTGAGCACTTGAATTTGTTATGAGCTTGTTAAAATCTAAGTGGATGTATGGTTGGTTTATTGAGTGAAACTATAGGAAAAGAAGGCAGGTGCATTGTTTAAAAAAATATTGTGAGAGCTACTTGTAGGAAACTGGAAAAAAAAAAGAAAGAGAAAGTCGGAATCTAGAAAAAGGAAAAAAAATTTAGTGTTTGTATATTTATAAAAAAAAAATTATTCCTTGCTAATGGTAAATTTTGCTTTGTATGTGCTTAAAGAAATTGGGAGCTTGGTGTTAATATGTTGTAAAAGTTGGGGTTTGGTTCAACACAACTGTGGAGTTTAAATTGTTAATGTATATGTATTAAAGTTGTTAGAGAGGTGTAGTCACTATATTCAAATGTATCCTACCTGACATGCAACCTACATTATAACCAAAATAAAGTTATACTTGATCCTTGACTGAATGAGCTCAATTAGTAGAGTATTTCACAACGGGCAAGCTTAGGGTGCATTTTCTGTGGCATATGAATTTTAATTCTAAGGGATATTGAGTTCCTATATGTTCTTGAATTTTATTGTGAGTGGAACTACTCTCTATTTTTGGTGTGAGAGCACATGACTTGCGAAAGAAAGGTAATGGCGTTGATCTCTATGTTAGACTAAGTGAGCAGGTTGTGAAAAATATGTGGTGCTTTTGAGTCGAGCCTTGAGGATTGGATGTTATGATAGGGTGCTTAGTCTGCTTTAAGTATTCCTGGCAGGATGAGTTAGGAGAGTTTCATAAAAAAGTCGTCTTCGAGGACGAGCAACGATTTAAGTGCGAGGTGTTGATGGTAATCTAAAAATACGAATTTTTGGCTATTTTACACCTATTATTTGTTATACTTTAATTGTGTTTGACCTAAAATATGAATAAATTATACTCATTATATATTTTTTATTATGTAGGTTAGAGAATTCGGACTAAGATAAGTTGTTCGAATTAAAAGAAATAAAAGAAAATTTTGAAATCTAAGTAGAAGTTCGAGAGTTAAGCCAAGATCAAGTTCGAGAGTCCACGACCAAGTCCTCATTTGAAAAGCGGAAGAAAACGCTCAAGGCCACAAATGGCCTATCACAGCGTTATGCACAATAAGCTACAGGAGATGGCTTTCCAAAAATCCACCAGAAGCCAAAGAGCTAAAACCATTGATTTAAAGGCTTAGCACGTGGTGTGCTTTGGCATGTGCCACGAGGTGGCAAATCAAATGGGTCCCAAAATTTGGAGCTAAATTCCCTACACGCATGACATGGGGCAGATAGTTGGCTGAAGAGATGACAAGCCAAATTGGCTTGTGGCGAGAAGAAACAAAGCATCAGCAAAAGTGACATTGTTGCGACGCCTCACGCATTGAGCGATTTTTTGTGGATTTTTCAAGTAAATCGATTAGATAAGTATTCTTCACCTAAAATTTATAATAATTTTTATAATTTTATCTTTATTTTTATTATTCAATTAGTGTTTTAAGCCGAGGAAAATAGGAATTTTTGAAGAAAATCTTTCAAAATGTAAAATCTTGATTTGAGAGACGAAATGGTGTCGGAATCGAATAATTTTAGTATGGTTGAACTCGTATCAGAATGGGTGTTCGGATTTTGTGAAATTTATCGGATTCCGACGTACAGGCCTGAAGGTGGACTTTGGATTGATTTTTAGTTTTTGATCAAGATTGAGGCTTTATGATTCAGAATAGTTTCTTATGAGTTTTATTTATGCTTTAAAGTTATTTTGGCTAGATTTGAGCTGTCCGAAGGTCATTTCACTCGAGAAGTTCGTTTTAGAAAGGTCGGTCTATCTTCTTCGAGGTAAGTATCTTGCCTAACCTTGTGGAGGGAACTACCCCTTAGGATTTGAGTCTTTTATGATAATTGTATCATGTAAAGTCCGTGTACGCGAGGTAACGAATGCATGTGCGGGCTTATTTGTAGAAAATTGACATTTCAGGGCTCGTAGATTCTTATGTTCACTAGATATAAAGTTGTTTTATTATTTTAAGTTTCTCTCATTCAATAGTTTCACCTCTACGTGTTTGATTTGGAATTAATTGTTTCATATTCCACTCTTATTGCCTATTTGACTCTTGTGTGTCTTAAATGAAGTCGTTGCCTCTTCGATTGCCATGCTATCTTTTCCTAACTGCTTATTCTTATTTGAAATTATTATTATCTCTTCTGTAATTTTTTATCCTTAATTGAGGTCATGATTATTCTTTCCATTGCTTACCTTATTGTTGTACCTTTTTCGTGAGTACTAAATCCTAAATGTATCTAGTTATCCTTTATCGTAGTTGCCTCATCCTTATCTGGAATTATCGACTCGTGACACACTTATGTGGAGGTCATTGCTACACGGTATCTCTTCCTTGTTGAGATATTGTTAGGTGGTATCATTATTTTATGTTGTGTCTTTCCTTGTGAGTTCGTTTCTTCCATTCCTTTGAGTATTGGAATTTCTGAGTTGATGTATTTGCCGTACTCTTGTATTATTGTCATTGTTGTTATTGTACTTGTTGTTGTGATGCACGAGGTTTCTGTCGTGCGGTTGTTATTGTTATGCACGAGGTTTCTGCCATGCGGTTATTGTTGTGATGCATGAGGTTTCTGCATGCGGTTGTTATTGTGATGCACGAGGTTTCTGCCGTACGGATGTTATGGTGTTGCACGAGGTTTCTGTCGTGCTATTGTTACTATTGATATTTGCACATGCGGCATGACAAGGCGGGCTATATATGTGGGTTGCGCATGTGGCGAGATAAGGTGGGAATATTATTATGCACGTGTGGCGAGACAAAGCGGGCATTTACTTCATTATTGCGCACGTGGCAGGACAAGGGGGCTATGTCAAGGATTGAGTGTGATGACTTGTGATGGCCTGGGGCATTATTATTGTGGTTATTTGTATAGTGGTGTGCCTACTCTGTGTGAGTTATATCGTGTCCATTTCATAGTGATCATTCTTATGTGTCATTCATTGTTTCTATTCTTATTAGTTAGCCTGAATCGTGATAGAACACTAGCACAAGCATACACGTAGTTAAACACACCTAACGATTTAATAAAATGGATCCTGATGTTATTGATCATTTCTACACACCCCCATCTGGTTCTATTGCCACGTGCGTTGTCCGTGCAGTTATTTATTGTAATGAGGGCACAAGGTGCCAAGTGTTTAGGGTTCATAAATTGGGACCCGTGAGTTATGAATAATTGAGGTTCGGAACCTCGTGGAGATTATTGGATAAAACCTGATGTGGAAGTGGTTATTCTCATCTAGTTGCTACCTGTCATTCCTTTAATTGCTTCCACCGGACTTAAATTGTGTTCAACTTACTCTTCTGTGTTATTTCTTGTGGTGTTCCGCTGTTAATGATAATTTTTATTTCCTATTGTAGGTACTGTATCATTATTTTCATTATGCATAGTTTTGTTATACTCTGTAGTTCTCCACTTATACTTGTTCAGTTTATTTAGTCCAATCGGTGTCTTGACTTTTCCTCGTCACTACTCCATTGAGGTTAGTCTTGATACATGCTGGGTACCATTGTGGTGTACTCATACTACACTTTTGCATATTTTTGTGCAGATCCAGGTATTGCGGAGTCAGTCGATTGTTAGTTAGTTGTACAGATCTTGTGGTGGAGATTCAAGGTAAATATGTTGTTGTGTTCACAGGCTTCGGAGTCACCTTCTGATTTTGTATTTATATTGTTTACTCTTATTTTGAAATAGTTGTATTTAGAGGTTTTCTAGAAAACTCTATAGAGCTTATGACTTGTACCACCGATTTTGGGATTGTAAAATTTTAAAGAGATTTCTATTTCGTATTTGTCACATGTTAGTTTAAATATTGTTGCTATTCAGTTAATGTTACGCTCACCTAGTCTAGGTTCCATCACGACGCCCAACAAAGGAAAAATTGGGTCGTGACAGGTTTTGGCGGAAATGGTGTTTTGAGTGTTGTTTGTAGATTTAACTCTAGTTTAATTGCATTAATTCGTTTTATGGTGCTTTGAATTGATTGCAAATTTGTTCACCAGCTTATTTAATCTAAAGAGGAATATTTTGGTGATTAATTTTGCATTATTTGGTTTGGTTAATTTAGTGATTCTTCTAAGTAACCGAGAGAGATTTTTGAATTGTTGATTAAACCAAGTTAGGAGAATATTTGAGAGACGTTTTCCTAATGACTAGCCCATTAACGTGTTCTTGAATATCTTTACAGTGCTTCATATTAGTTGTTTTTTGGAGTTAAGATTAAATCGAGAGAGGAATTTTGACGTTACGTTTAAGTTAATTATCGAGTGAATTCGTGAGAATAATTAGAACATTAGAAGAGAATTTAAACAGAGTTAAATCCCGAATTACTATCTTACCCTATCATGTCATGGACCTTATTTCTCATATTATTTACAAACCGTTTTAGTTCATCTCCCATTCTCTGTGATTGGGTCTAATTAATAGTAGTCTTAGTTTAGTAGTTAATTATAACTTTTAATCACTCCAACTCAAGTGTTGATCCTCCTGAATAGCAATTAAGCAAGAAATTACCCGAACATTGTTTAAATGTCATCCCTGTGGAGACTATATTTTACTATACTTACTTTGACTAGCGAGCATCACTTTCGTGTTGTGTTTTGCGCTAGTCAGTATTTGCATGCATTGTGTTTCAAGTTTTGCAAGTGACTCGAGATATAACCGTTCTACAAACAGGAGCAATTCTTGCTCCGGTTTCAGTTCTCAATGTTCACATCCTTTGAATATCTCAAACATAAGCCATGGTTTACTCTTCGTTCCGTAACCGCCAAAATATTTTGCTCGAATATCCGTTATCTTCAAATTCGCATTCATAGCTCCCCCTGAAGTTATCTGTTACTTACAACACTAACTATCCTATCCAAAATATCTTTTTTCGAAAAACACAACCACTCTTATAATAACTCCATTGGTTTCGTTCGTCGTTGGATCCAGAATTACACACGACCCGATTCTCGTAACACCATGCATATGTAGGCAACTCAAGAATCAGGATTCTGCCCCCACTTTTTCCAAACACACATCATCGTCGCTCATTTCAGACAAAATTAATTAATATTTTCTTTACCCAACAACTCTTTCACAATTCTCGGGTATGGTGGGGCGTTATGTTAATGCCCAATTTTGTCCTCGTGTTTTATAAAGTATTCATATACTTTCAAATTATTATTTTTGCATTATTACCAATTTACAAGAGGCATATTCGTATTTTCTGTAATTTTCTGTAATTTTAAAAGCTTTAAAATTAATTTTTCTTGCACATTTATTAATTATCCCTTCAAATTATTTTGGGATGAGTTAATCATCCAAAAGTATTATTTATACCAACATTTATGTTTTGTAATATTTTACTTCATTCTATATAATTATATTTGTATTTTTGAGCTATTTACACAATTTTTACAATAATAGCCTATATTCTATACATAATTGCATTTACTATATCATTTATGCTAAAATAGAATTTTTATATTTTTATAATGTTAACCTATTTTTTCAAATATTTTACTGTGAAAATAATATTTATTATTATTTATTAATTATTTGTTACAAATTATTTTAATGAAATTCATGTATTTAAATTATAACCTAATTCTAAGCTAATTTCGAACCAAAATTAGATTCCCAAACACTTAGACCACTTCATCTAATCCCCAACACCCCAATTAAATAACATGTTACCTTTGACCCGCCCCCTTTCCTATTAAATCTTGGACGTTGATCTCAAATGATCAACGACCCATAATGCACCAGTCATTCTCCTTATATCTCCCAAACCAAAACCCTAAAGACTGCTCTTCTCTACCAGCCACCTCTATACTCTCTAGAACCTTCTCTTCTCTTCTGCATACCCTAGTAGACACCACTTAGTTCCTCTCCGATTCTGACCTAAAAATGGAATCTACCTATGATCTACTTATCTTATTAGCCTTCTTTGATTATTGGTTGACCGTTTATTTTATTACTTAGGTAAATGCCTAACTTTGGCAACTACCACTTCCAAGCTCGGACAGGAACGATTTGAATCTTTGGATTTTTGGCGGTATTCCATTTATATACGCTCAACAATGAGCGATTTACACTTTTTGTTTGAGTTTCAAACTATTGAACCCAACCAGGGTTTGAGACTCTCCATCTCCTCTACTGATTTTGATTTGCATGTGATATTTCTTTTTTTGTTTCTGTTTAATTGATTGTTTTTCATATTTGTTCTTTCAATTTCTACTATTATATAAACTCCCTTCCCCGTTCTCCTTCGAAGGTCTGAATGACTATCATATTTTACTATTGTTACCACCACTATGCTCTCTCTCGCATTCATTTTATATTCTGATACTTCAATTTTGGCCGGCTGATAGCCAAGGGCACTGTAATCCGATTGTTTTAACCTATCTCAATGTGAGCACTGCCCTGGATCATACTTTACTCTGAAACTCTACTTGGAGTTGTTTGCTAGCTCATGATGGCCAATCCTGCCATTCTAACTTTCTTTTTCTGAAAATATAAGCATGATCCTGCCTTCTGAACGTGTCAATATTTCATGTGATCCTGCCAATGTGCTTCGATTGGAATTACTGTTAGATATAGCTTTATGAACTCAGTATGTTTGCCAAATTATGCTACTAGTAAGATTATTATGCAAGGCTTTCATGTTAAAACCCTCATATGAAGTTTGTACTCCACCTTCTTCTTGTTTATGAATTCTGCTAGGCTATCTTCTGAAGTTCTGAGCTGGTTTTGTTTTGAGACACTATTTGCAGTGGTTTGGTGATTCATGATATCTAATCTTTTCTTATTTTCTGGAATTACTTGCCCGTATGTGTCTTTGATGCCTTTCAACTTGGTTTGGCCATGTCTGTTGTCTGAAATCGCAGCCTTTCCATTTAAAGGACTTAATGTTTAAATCCGTGAGTAGTTCTATGTGGCTAATGTAGCATCTATTAGTTTAATTACTAGAACCCTTTGGACCTGGTATGCTAGAGCTGCCTTTGGTATTGGGGGTTCAAAGTAATATTGTCTACACCTACAGTTTGGGCATGTTTCCTAAGTTTATTTGAAGCCCCGGATGTATTATTGGTTATTCTATATTTCTGTTTGGGCCTGTAATTATTTAAAATCATATGTAATATCTTATAAAATTGAATGATCAAAAATTAGTAAAAATGGGGCTGGAGTATTCTAATTCTCGCATAAACAGGTAAAAAACAGGTCTATATGATTTAATTGCCTTGTTTGACGTGCTTTGATTCCACACACTAATAGAAATCATCCCTATAAGAAATCACACACTTCACTTAACTTGTATAATATTTGTACACTATTCAAGCATGCTAGTTCAAGTAAATGTTATACTTGTTTCCATGTTTATTTCTGTGCGCTCTTAGGCCGCAAGCCTATAGGGATCAAACGCGTTGCTTAATTATTAGACAACATGCATATAGGATGTAATAACAGTGCCTTTACCAATGCTCATCTAGATATCACGTCTATGGCGCTTTAACTAATCAATTAATCAATTGCTTCTATTGCTTTTATTACACTGCTCATCTTGGTATCATGACTATAGGATTTTAATTAATTAATCAACTACGTTGTTGCTCCATTATTTTGCCACACCTAGATGACATGCCTATAGGGATAAAGTATTATAAAATCAAGTTCAACAGTTAGAAATCATGCCTATAGGATAGTGTCACTCAGAAACATGTCTATAAATCACATGTCATTAACCCTGAGCATTCCAACAGGCTTACTGCCTCATTGCACGAATAATGCAGATATCATGTATATAGGTTTGCAATACCTTTAATCTGCAAATTCATTAGTCTAAAGCTACAATACTGCTGGAAATCAGAATCATATAGAAACCATGCCTATAGGTCTTAACGACTCTAATGTTCCTCAACTCTAAAAACTATCTACTGCCTAATCTGCCCGCATGCATTTTTTGCCTATGTGTGGAGGCCAACTTGAGTTTTATCATTTTGATCACCCTAAGTAAGGTCTAGAATCACCCAAATAGTAGGTCCAAAGCCTTCTAGACTATAGGTATGGGATGGGTAGTGCACGCATAGGACACGAACTAGATTTGAATTAGAGCTCTTTTAGGTAAACAACCTTAAGATAGTAATCGGGTAGCAGAAGATGATAGTCTGCGCCCGCTGAATAATACAAGCAACCCCTACCATAAGGGAGTTATGAAGTATTATTTATGTTGCACGGGGTGATCCTTTAGGCTAAAAAACTTCGGGCCCCCCCCCCCCCCATTTCCCTTTTTTATATGTTTATTGTTAGCATTTAATCTCTTGAACTTAAAACAGTTAAGTTATACCTTGTAAAGTCTAAAGACTTGTACTGAATATCTATATAGTTGAATTGTTGTCCGATTTTCTTCGCACTTGTTCATAATAGAACCTTTAAATTTTATGACTTCCCTCGCTTATATGATCACATTGGACAGTTATAATCCAGTAATCTCATGTAGCGTAAACCTCGACCGGAAGCCACAGTTGTGGACCTCGAAGATTTTCTAAAACCTTCTCTTTGAGGTAATTTGAGCCTTTACCCGATATTTGGTGATATAGCCTAATTAAACAGAATTATTTGCAAATAGGTGTCCTAACTCATCTCACAATCATTAGGTGGCGACTCATCTCTTTTAATACCCACTTAGAAGAGTTGTCATATGTCGAAGCCCGCTTTCGAGAGAAAAAGGGATGCGACATCATGGCGACTCTGCTAGGGATATACTTAGGCTCTTACCATAATGAAGTTGACTTGTGTGGATTAATGGGTTATTTGATGACATGTTCCTCCCTTCCCTTATTTTCCTTTATTTGAATTGCTATGACACATACATCACATGCTTATTCCCTTACTTTCTTAAATTGCTATACCATGTACACCCTCTCTCCATTTCCTTCATCTTATTTAAAGCTGCTATATAATGCTTTATCCCGTCCCTTTCCCTTCATTTTCTTCATTTATTTCTCGCACATTTTCATGAGTTAAGTTGACTTCTCTCTTTTGTTTTCCCTTTTTCTTTTCTTTCTCCTATTCATGTTATTTACTGTTTTACGAATTTTTGTCATGCAAATATCTGGCAACGCATTATTATTTTTGCATAAAGCATGTTTTCCACATCATACTCCACTCGTGTTTATTATCAACATAGCGGCTCTTGATAAGTGTCTATGTTTTCCTAAAAATACCCTTTTAAACCGGAAAGGCTTATTAGCAGTAGACAAGTCGACCAGCGGTGCAGTCGATGGTCCCGTGCCTTTCCTTCTCAAGTTGTCCACTTGAGAGTACCAATCTTGACCCTTCTAGAAAACCACACTATGCTTTAAAATGTATATACATCATACGAAACCTAGTATGGATTGATACATCATCGACGCATCAACCCTCTTAGATAAACCTTGTCCAAAGTCTAATAGGGCTTCCATAATCCTAAAGGACGCCATCATATTATGTGCATTACTCGGAGAAAATGTGCCAATATGTTGATCATTGTTGTGTAAATAGTCGAACCTAGAGGGGGGAAAGGACTAACTCTTATCTGTTTGTAGAAAATGAAGCACGAAATCCCAAGGTTTGGTAAAGTCCAGAATATCCCGCCTCTGTTAATTGGGTGGTGGAACGACATTGCACCTTGTGACAGAAATCATGTGAGGAGAGTACTGGGTAACTTGCTATGTTTGCTGAATATCCAACCCAACAGGGGACTAATTGAGGCAGTCACCATGTTCTGGGATGAAAAAAAAGTTATTTTCCTATTTTGGCAAAATAGAAATCACTCCTCTTGGAGGAACTTGTAACCACTCGACCCGTAATTTTGAGTTGTAGCGCGTCGTTCAGCAGTTCGAGGCCCTGAGTAGCTCCACTTAGGCCTCATTTATTTTTTTTAAGATTAAGACATCTGAATCTGAATACACATCTGAATATCTAGATGTGTATTAATATTAAGACATCTTAATCTGAATAGACATCTGCATATTAAGATGTGTATTAAGATCTAAATACTAAATGATTAAGATTATTTTATTTTTAACATCTGAATATATAAAATTTATCTTTATTTGAAAACTAATAAACACAAATTCATATGAAATACTAATTAATCTAATATTCTATCAATAAATTATATAGTTAAAAATATAATAATTGTTGGTAGTGATGGCTTACAGTAGTGCTTGTGAATGCCTACTAGAGGCGGTGGTTGGTGGTAGTTTTGGTTGATGGTGGTGGTTCAGGATAGTAGCTGGGGGTGATTGGTAGGGTGGCAATTATGATTGAGGATGATGGTGGTGGGTGCTGATAGCTAATAATAGCGGGTGGTGGTAGTTGTGATTGAGGAAGGTGGTAGTGGGTGGTGGTAGTTTATAATGTTGGGTAGTGCCGAGTATGGTTGGTGATGGTGATGGTGATGTAGTAGTTAGTTGTGGTAGTTGAGGTGATGGGTGTTGGTTGTGGTTGAGAATGTTGGTGGTGGGTGGTGGACTGGTGGTAGTGATAATGGTGGCAACTATGATTGAGGATGATGATAGTGGTGGTGGTGGCGGTGGAGGTGGGGGTGGGGGTGGCGGTAGTGGTGGTGGTTGAGTATGGCGGTGGTGGCGGTGGAGGTGGTGGTGGCGGTGGTGGTGGTGGTTGAGTATGGTGGTGGTGATAGTTGATAATTGTAGGCGGTGGCGGCAGTTAATAATGAATATGAATGATAAAATCTTAATGAAATTAAGTCTCTGTTATATATCTTAATCATACAGACCCATTAAGTGGTTGTGAAGTAAAAAAACAAACACACTTAATGATTAAGATCTGAATAATTAAGATTCAGACTTTAAAAACAAACGCACTTAATGTCTGAGATCTGAATGATTAAGATTCATACATCCATTAAGTGCAAACAAATGAGGCCTTAATGTATTATGACTTGTACGTATGGTTGGAATTAGATTTTGGGAAGTTCGAAGTGGATTCAGATGGAAAATTCTAATTTTGGAAGCTTTAAGTTGGAAGAATTGACTAAGGTTTGACATTTGAGTAAACGACCTTAGAATCATAATTTGAAAGCCCCAATAGGTTCGTATGATGATTTTGGACATAGGCGTATGTTTGGGTTGAGAATCGGGCTGCCTGGGAGCATTTTGGCGCTTATTATGGAAAGTTGGCATTATTGGAGGAATTTCATAAATTTTAGTTGAAGTGTACTTCAATTTTATCGATGTCTGTTTGGGATTTCGATCCTGGGAATATCTCTGTGTGGTGATTCTGGTCTTAGGAGCGCGTCCAGATGTGGATTTGAAGGTCCGTAGGTCATTTCGGGTCATTTGGCGAAAGTTGGAAATTGAAGTTATTTGGGAAGTTTGACCGGGAGTTGACTTCTTGATATCGGGGACGGATTCCGATTCTGGAAGTAGGAGTAGGTTCGTAATTTCAATATGACTTGCGTGAAAAGTTTGAGGTCAATCGTACTTGATTTGATAGGTTTCGGCGTCGAATTTAGAAGTTTCAAGTTCTAAAGTTTATTAAGCTTGAATTGGGGTGCGATTCATGGTTTTAGCACCGGTTGATGTGATTTGAAGGCTCGACTAAGTCTGTATCATGTTTTAGGACTTGTAGGTGGGTTTGGCCGGGGTCACGGGGGCCTCGGGTGTGTTTCAGGGTGGTTTCAGACCAAATTTGGCTAAGTTGCTAGTGTTGGTGCTAGTGACTGGTTTCCTCCTTCGCTAACGCGAAGGGTCTCCCGCGTTCGCTAAGAAGGATATTTTGGGCTGAGGACATTGCTCAATGTGACACAGAGGTCGCGAATGCGAGGAGAACTAGAGCATGCCTACGCAAATGCGACACAGGGGTCGCGAATGCGAAGAAGGAAGGGAACTGGGGGACCTGGAGCCATTAAGCCTTCACGAACGCGGAGCTTGTGGCGCGAACACGAAGCAGTAGGATATGAAAGCATCGCGAACGCGGCTTAGTTAACACGAATGTGAAGAAGAAATTGGAGGCAGTGTATTTTTGGTCTTTCGCGATCGTGATGGTCTTTCCGCGAACGCGAAGAAGGACGAGCCTAGGCAGATTGTTTTAAGTCGGGATTTTTGCCCATTTCACTCATTTCTCTCTTGGTTTGGGCGATTTTGGAGAGATTCAAGAGGATATTTTCAACAAGAAACACAAGGTAAGTGGTTTCCACCTATTTCAAGTTAAATACTTAGATTATATATAGATTTTAACATGGAAATTCATGGACAATAAGTGGAAAATTGGAATTTTGGTAGAAAATCTAGACATTGGAATTGCTGGATTTTGAGCACGAATTTGGGCATGGAATTGGGAATAAATTATCTATTTGGGTTAGCAATGTTATGTGTAATGTTTATCGTTGATAAATTTTGGAATCGGGACACGTGGGCTTGAGGGTTGGCTTTATCGACTTTTCGAGCGGAGTTGGGAATTTGTTTAAATTGATTGATTATGGGTATTAGAGTATATTTTGATTGGTTTTCACCTTATTTGACTAGTCTTGGATCGACGGCATCGGGTTGAGGCGTCAGAGACGCTTTGCAACCGGTTATGGAACTTCGGAGCGAGGTAAGTCTCCTGTATAACTCTGTAAGGGGGAAATTACCCCTAGGTGATGTGTTTGACAGGTGTTACTTGTTGGGGGGGCTACGCACGCACAAGGTGAATAGAGTCCATACGTAGCTAGATTCATGTTATTGTCCGGGTAGACCTAGGTTCACACCATGCTATACTTGTATTATAGGGGGTTATCCTTGCTTGTTTAATTCCTTTATTTTGCATTACCACTTGAGACTAGACGTGCGTAGAGTGATAGACTTGCTATTGTAGAGATTTGACAAGTTTCATGATTAGCCACAGAATAATTGTGTTCCTTTTATTGATTTCTCTCGCGCTATGAATTTTCATCGAAAGGTTTTCCTTACAATAATAACCCACACGTTTATTCGTGAGTGGGGTCAAGGACCAGTTAAAGCTTCTTATTCTAATAGGATCGGGCCGTTCGCCTCGGAAGGATTATGTACCACACTCTCATGGGAGCGGGTCGTTCACCTCGGCAGTATAATATATGAATCTATGGTTCGTGTCGTTTGACCCTCTGCAGTGCTATTATGATGGGATCGGGTCGTACGCCTTGGCATTTCTGTAAAATACTCTCATAGAATTGTGTGTAATATTTGACTAAAAGCCAGTGTATCTATGTGTCTTCGTGATTTGAATTATGATGACCTATCTGGTGAGGTCCATTATATATTTATGCTCCGGTTGGGGAGGTAATTTCTAATTAAGAGCTTGAGCCTATTATAGAGAGGAGGATTGTATCACATATTTACACTTGTTTATTTTGTTTGTTTACTCTGCCCCATATATGTTTACTTCTTATTATAACTGTCTTGTTGGACCACTAGTAAGTGTTGATGTCGATCCCTCATCACTACTTCTCTGGGGTAAGGCTAGATACTTACTGTGTACGCGTTGATTTACGTACCCATGCTACACTTGCTGCCTATTTTTGTGTAGGTACAGAGCGCAGAGGCGCGGATGTTGCGAGGACATACCGTGAGATGCATTTCATGTTACGATCCGCAGCCTGCAGAGTCTCCATCAGAGTTATTTATATTCTTCTGTCTAATTTGTATTCCAGATAGATTTTGTATTTTATTACATTTCCTGATGCTCAAGCACTTGTGACACCGGATTTTAGGAGTTCCTAAGGGTGGTTCTTTATTGTAATTCGCGTAAATATCATCATTTACACTGTAAGTTCTATTTCATACTATTTAATTAAATGAAAATTGTTATTTCAAAATTCTAAAATGAGTAATTAGTTAATCATTAACCGTTGGCTTGCCTGATAGCGGTGTTAGGCGCCATCACGAACTTTAGTGGATTTTGGGTCGTGTCAGAAATAGGGGGCTTTTCCAAGTTACCATGGACCTATTAGTACCAGAAAATCGTACCACATGCGATTTTCTGAAGATGCTGGGTTTTAAGAAGAATGACAAATTGGTCTGCCTGAAGAAATCATACATCCTTTTGGAATTCCTCTATGAGTGGTATGGGCATAGCAACTCATATAGCTTGCATCATGACGAGCTAGCCATTACTTCTTTGGGATGGGTACATCGTCGGGTCTATGTCTTCATAGTCTGCTTCTTGGGTTTATTGATCTTTCCAATTTAAGGGGAAGAATTCACACTCGCTTAGCCATGGTCACCAGGACCCTAATGGAGGGTATCGAGGCGCAGAAATACATTATCGTCTTGATGATCTAATCTGAGATGTACCGTGCTCTCGATCGGTCCAAGCATGGGTTCGGACACTTCGAGGATTGTAATCTCTTAGTACAAGTTTGGTTGCTGGAACACTTTTAGAGAGGTGATTATCGTCGGGAGCGTCTACGAATTCCATTGAATGACTACATAGCTAGTCATCATCCAAAGAAGATGACATTCATTCTAGACAGGTTTGCAAATCCTGGAAATGCTATAGGCTTGGTGCGTTTCTTCAATAATCTAGCAGACGAGCAAGTGCATTGGATGTTTGAGTGATTCCCTAGTAGCGAATTCATCCTCAGGTCCAACGGAACTACTCAGCTAGTGTTGATTGGGCTGCGAGGCATCTACACTTATGCTCCCCTAAGGGTAATAAGGCAAGCTGGGAGGAAGCAGGCCATACCTCGGGTTTCTAACATGGTTCAATAAAAGGCAAATTTCAAAGGAGAGGTCATCCCATTCAAATTTGAAGCCCAACACATGTGGAATCAAAATATCATCATAGAGGGAGAGATTATTGAGCCAGACAGATATCACGTCGGTCACATGCACTACTATCTCTCATTGTTGGAGGACGACATAGTCGGGGACGTCAAACCCAGGTCAATCTGAAAGATAGGATCATAGATGAGGTAGATGAGGCACAGGTGAAGTACAAGAGGCTACGTAAAAGGGTATTCGAATCTAAAGCTAAGCATATAGAACAACATAAGGTGGATATGGAGGTGATCAGGGAATGGAAGGAGATTGCAAACAAGTCGACAAAAAAGTTGGAGCACCTAGATCAAGGACTGATGGAGCTAGAAGGAAAGATGAGAAAGAGGCTTTGGGATTGTCAAGGCATGGATCCTGATGAAGGAGGGATGTTGTCAATGGATTACTTGCTACTCGACATGCGCGATCTAGGAAATGTGATTGATGGAGCAAAGAGAGCCAAGCATGGAAAAGGTCCTTGGGGGGCCAAGTAGACTAGGAGATGATATTCTTTACTACTTTTCTAGATTAGATTTCATTAGATTCCGATGTAATAAGGCTTAATGCCATTAGTTTCATTATAGTTATTATTTCGATTTAGTGAGAGGTTGATTTGGCTTATTTCAAATTAATGGAACAAGGCAACGTTGGCATGAATTTTTTCCAAGTCTATGTATCGTGTAGGCATACCAGGAACAATGAGGTCCCAAAATTAGGACACGAATTATTGGAGGACCTTATGTGTTACCTGCTTAAATATTGCAAATGCTCCTCCATTTTGTCTTACTAACTTGGTTACCTTTTGTTTTTCTTTCTTTGGATTATTCTCATTTCCCAAAAGGTTGATTCGAGTATTCCAGAATCATCAACATATCACACCAGAGGTCCTTCTCCTCCACCTAGAGACCCAAAAAGTAAAGGCAAAGGAAAAATCAAAGGGAAGATGGACGATCTAAGTGGAAATCGAAAAGACAATGCTACCATAGCAGAAAACATTGAAACCTCAGATGTAAGTAGTACACCGGGTCAGAACGAGTTTGTCCTACGTATGGAACAGAAAATCTTGGAGTTGCAGGGGGAGCTTGAGCAGGTCCGAAACCTTGCAAACCTCTCCCTTACTCTAAATATTCTTGACATTAATCAGCAAAATACAACCACTCAGAACCAAACACCACCGCAAAACACCCAAACCCAGAATTTTCCACCCATAGCTCTACAAAATCCTCCCACCACGCACCAGTATCACAACCCCGCACCTCCTCAAAACCTTAACCTGCCACCAATGCGAACCCCATAAAAACACCACCATCATCCAACCCAGTACCCGAAAACCACCACTTATCACACTCCTCAAAATGCACCACAACTCACCCACGATCCCAAAACATCGATCAATGATGACACATATGCCCAAGTCCCAGGAACACACCAAAGCGACCTGATATACGTGGAAACATTACCCCCATACCCTGCAAAAAACCATATACATACCCCAACCAACCGAGAAGGACCTGCTCATCCAAAATATGGCAGAGTAACTAAGGAAACCGACAGGGAGAGTCCATGGTGTTGAAAGAGAGAAGGGTATTAAAGGTTTGAACTATGAAAACTTGTGTATCCAACCAGATGTAGAACTACCAGAGGGTTATAAACCTCCTAAGTTCGAGATGTTTAATGGAACCGAAGATCCTAAGGTGCATCTGAGAACTAACTGTGACAATCTTGTAGGAGTAGGCAAGAATGAATAAATCTGCATGAAACTGTTCATGCAAATCTAACAGGAGATGCATTATCTTGGTATATCAGTCAGAATCCGAAAAAAATGGGCAAATTGGGTAAGCATGGCATCTGATTTCATGGATAGGTTCAGGTTCAACACAGAAAATGCGCCAGATGTTCTCTATATCCAAAATCTCAAGAAGAAGCCGACAGAAACCTTCCGCGAGTATGCTACTCGTTGGAGATCAGAGGCCGCCAAGGTAAGGCCACAATTTGAAGAAGAACAAATGAACAAGTTCGTTGTCAGAGCTCAGGATCTGTAGTATTATGAAAGATTAATGGTTGGTTATAGAGAACCACAAGTTCTCTGACATCATCAAGTTTGGGGAAAGCATATAAGAAGGAATCAAGTGCAGAATAGTGACCAATTTCGAGGTGTTGCAGGCCACCAACAAAGCTTTACAAGCAGGAGGTATTTCTGAAGAAAAAGAAATGTGTGCCTTAATGGTAGCCTAGGGTCCTAAGTCTTCTCTCACCTATCAAACACCTCCACATACATACAAACCCTCACCTCCAAAATACCAATATCCTTCCACCACCTACCATAAATATAATACCCAAATTGCATATTACCATTCAGCTCCTCCTACCTGCCAAAACTACCCAAATCCAAGACTAAAATTTGACCGCAGAGCTCCCAGACAATACACCCCAATCGTTAAACACATAACCTCACTGTATGAGAGATTCAAGGTCGCTGGTTACGTCACCCATATTCCTGTTGTCGCTATTGAGAACCTTTCCTGGTGGGTTAACCCCAACAAAACTTGTGCCTACCATTCAGGCATGAAGGGTCATATCATTGAGTAATGCCTTATGTTAAGGCACAATATTCAGACACTAATTGACACCAAAGTTATACAAGCAAAAGAGGACGCGCCAAATGTCCGTAATAACCCTCTTCCTGATCACAGAGGCGGGGGAGTGAATGTGATAGAAACAGATGAAGAATGGGATCAGGAGAGATCCATCGGACTTGTTCGAGAGGGAGATTCTCCTAAAACATCTCCTGTCACCCTCTCCAATTGTGGTGCAAACCTAGGCACCGTTTGAAGTCGTGGTAGCTACGCCTTTCACTGTGATGGTAGCTGCTACACCGTCTTACAAGTCTGATGTCGTCTCATGGAATTATGTGGCAGAGACGAGAAGAAAAGGAAAACCAATATGGATGAGACAAGTTTTGCGCAAGGAATGACCAGAACTGGAAGAGTTTATACACTTGAGAATCTTGGAGGAACAAGCAAAGAGACCACATCTAAGATGCATGTCGTGGAAACAGGCACTGATGATCTTTGGAGGAAGGTACAGGCGAGGGAATACTCTGTCATTGATCAACTGAAGAAGACTCCTTCCCATATATCCATCTTATCGTTGTTGCAAAATTCAAATGCACACAAGAATGCCTTGATGAAAGTATTAAGTGAAGCTTATGTGCCTACTGGTATCACAAGCGGGGAGATGGCCAATATGGTAGGACATGTACTAGAGAGACACAAGATCACTTTCCACAAAGATGATCTACCACTGGAGGGATTGAGTCACAACAAAGCATTGCACATCACTGTGCAATATGAAGACAAGTTCATCGCCAGGGTTCTGATAGATAGAGGTTTGACCCTGAACATTTCCCCTCTGACTACTCTGAAAAGATTGGGTAAAGGCTTGCATGAGATATGGATGGGAAGCATGAATGTAAAGACATTCGATGGATCTCAGAGAGCCACTATCTAAGAAATCAACATTGATATGCAAATGGGCCTGGCCTGGTTCGATGTTGAATTCCAAGTGCTAGACATATCTGGAACCAACAAATTGTTATTGGGATGGCCATGGATAGACGCAGTTGGGGCACTCTCTTCTACTCTGCACCAGGCTGTGAAGTTCAAGTGGAATCATCAAGCAGTGATCATTCACGGAGATGGAAGCGACCCTATCTACACCAACCAAATTGTGCCAGTTATTGAGAATAGAAGGATATTAGGAGGAGAAACATACCACTACAATGAGCGAGTAAACAAAATTGGGAAGATTAGATGGTGGAATAACAAGATAGAAAGCATACTGATGTGGTTGGGGTATGAACCAGGCAAGGGCCTTGGCAGAAAAATTCAAGGGACCATGGAACCGATACGACCACAATATCATGGAACAACCTTTGGTCTCGTATATGGATACAACGTACAAGAATATCAGGATTTGATACCACTGTGGCGTGCCGCTTATTATCCATTAGAACAACCCATACTGTCGTCGCACCAGACGTTCTGCCAGACTTATATGATTTTGGGATCCAAGGAAGACGAGGTTTTAGCCGGTATGAGGAAGCTATTTCTGGACGAGGAAGATATGGACTGCAGTGCAATCTTAGAGAAGGAGGGGGAGGAGGAATACCTTACCATTCAGAATGTGGGAGAAGGAGATGTTCTCAAGAACTATTTCAATTTCCCAAATCCTTGATCGTAAAATTTCTCTGCAAATCCTCTTTAGTTTCCTAGATAAGAGCAGCATCATCCCCAGTAATCCACAAATTTTTTATGGTCAAATTTGACCCTCCCTTTTAAAATTAATTTATTTGTATTTAATAATTTGCAATGAATATTTTAAAAATATCTTCAGTCAATAACACCTATTTTTACAAAAATTAATTAAGTATTAATAGTGTTGAAATTAATAATTCAGTATTATAATTAAAAAACATGTCATACTTACTATTTTAAGATTATTAAATTAACTTTTATGTGCATCACATAGGCATTATAATTAATTTAAAATTTTATTTCTTAATTTCTAGTTAATTAGATTATTATAATTCGAAATTAGTGTTATAATTTGGACACAAAGTATTTTACAAATAATTAATCACAATAATTAGTAGTGTATTTAATCAATATGATTTTATTATATTTTTTGAAAATAATTAAGTTTATTTAAATTAATCTCAAAAGGGTTAAAAGGCTAAAGGGATACAATGGCAATTCCTTAATTAAATAGAAAGTGGCTACCATTTAAATCAATCTTAGCCCAATAACCAAGCCCAATCTAGACAACCCTCCCAATCCACCTTGGCAATCCATGCCACTCCCTTTAAACCAATGAAATCACGCCATTTCTCCTATCTCTAGCACATACTAAACAAACACAAATCATCTGAGTCGTTGATCCAAACCATCAACAGTCATAGCATAGACCTAGTTCACATTAGGAAGTCGCGATTTCAATAGAATCTGACTATGAGCCTGACTATATCCCTCATTTGAGACCCATGAGAAACTAGTACAACCGATGATATTGAAGATGCACAAGAAACTCCCTTGACTTAGTATAATCACAAGGAGGAGGCATGAGTGTATCACATTCGTCATAGAAATCCCACAATCATGAAAAATATACTGAAACAGAGGAAGTACCATGAGTTAAGGTGAATATCTCTTTGTGATAAATGATATATGCGAGATCAATCTACTCTATTTAAGTGCTTCTTCTTTGTCATAGTGATTCTCTCAATATATGACTTATTAAGATGGATTTCATGTTTGTTACAACCTGGAATTCCCACCCTTTGTCACGACGCGGAATTCCTACCATCGTGACCATAATGGCGCCTAATATTTCACTTGCTAAGCAAGCCAATGTTAGATGTAGTTATTAACCATTTTAATAATTCAAACCAAATGAAAACCAATAAGCTAAATAAACTTAAATAAAGTAGATAAATCTGATATACGGTGATAATCAAGTACAAATCTGGGAACTGGTATCACGAATACACGAGCGACTAGAGTACTACAAATAATAGTCTGAATGAAATCATAACTGTCTGAATCGAAATAAACAGCTAGGGTACTGTAGAAGGGGACTTCAAGGATGCCAACGTTGTGCAATTATACCTCAAGTCTCTGTCAAGCACCGAATCCGAGCAATCTAGTGACCGCCGCTAGGACCGACTGCAAATTCTGCACAAGAAGTGCAGATTGTAGTATGAGTAAAACTGACCCCATGTCATTTATGACTTGCCTGCAAACTTTGGTGCCATTCCGAGTAGTATAGGTCGTTTCGGCGCCTTGTTAGCGAAGTCTAGAAAACTTAAAGTTCTTAAGTATGGTTCTAGGGGTTTTGAGGTGAGATTTTGAGTTTTCGCGTTGTTTTGGATGTTCCGTAGGCTCGAGCGAGTCCGTATTATGATTTGGGACTTGTTGGAATATTTGGACGGGACCTCGGGTGGGCCCAGGTGCCTCCCGGACACCACACGAGGCAAAAAAATAGTTGCATTAGCTGCTGGTGCACCTGTTCTGGTGTGACCACAGGTGCGGTTGCCCAGTCGCAGGTGCGGGACCGCTCCTACGATCCCAGCCTCGCAGGTGCGACCCCTAGTGGTCAGACAAATTCTCGCAGATGCGGACAAAATTTCGCAAGAGCAGAGCCGCATGTGCGGTCTCTATTCCGCAGGTGCGGGCCCAGGCTTCCTTGTCCATTTCCGCAGGTGCGAGACCACAGATGCGGTTCTCGAGCCGCAGATGAAGAAACGCTGTTTAGACAGTGTGTTTTGATAAACGGGAATTAACTCAATTCCCTTATCTTCTTCTTCTTCTTCTTCTTCTTCCTTGGGGAGATTTCCACCGTTTTTTGAGGGGCAAACGACCTGGTTATTGAAGGTAAGTAAATTCTACTCTAATATTAGCTTCATGCATGAAATACTAGCTTAATTAATTACCTAAATTAGTAGAAATTCAAGAATGGGATAGCTACCTAGGGCTTTTGATAGTTTGAGAATTTATCCGTGAATTAGCTATGAAATGTGGTAGAAATTGTATATTAACGATCCTTAGGCTATGGGTGAGTGTTTCGTTCAAGAATTTTTTGAATTCGATCATGTAGGCCCGGGGTTGGATTTTAGAATTTCTTCAAGAATGGGAAATTTACTGAATGAGTAGGAGAATTTCCATATTTTGAGCATAAATTAATGAGTTTGTATAACATTTGGCTAGTTTCGAGTCCTCAGGTATAGAGTTCGGAGTTTCGGGCGCGTTCTTGGTCCGGGGAGTAGGTTCGACATAAGGTGAGTCTCCTTTCTAACCTTGTAAGAGGGAATTTTCCCCATAGGTGATTATAAATAATTGCATGTCCTTAATTGTGGGGTCTACGTACGCACGAACTGACGAGAGTCTGTGCGTAGCTACTACTATGTTATGTTGGGTAGTTCTAGGACTCACGAGCATGCCTATATGTTCCTTACATGTATTCCTAAATGTATCTTGAGTTGATTATTATCCTTGATTTGGCATGAGAATATTAGTAAGTTGTGGTCCATGATATATTGCTTAGGTTCTTGCCTTAAAGAATAATCTCTGATAATTCCCTAAAAATTGATAATTTTATGTATGTATGCGGCACCGCATCACATGTATAATTCGTGAGTGGAATAGCCCTACTATTATGTCAACCGTGTCGCATGTTCGATTCGTGAGCTGGATAATAGATGCATCTATGGTTCGAGCCGTTCGACCCTCGGCAGTGCACATTTATTTTTCGCGATGTTTCGGCCGTACATTTTCGGCCTATTATGTGCTGTATTATTTACTGGGAATTTGTTGAAATTGTACAAACTGGTTCGTGTTAATAAGGAAATTTAGTACATTATGTGCTAGTGGAATTTGACATGCAAAGGTAAATACAACGATACTTATGATTTATTTCCTTGTGATTTCTACGACTGTTATACCTGCCTAGTTCTTATTAAATTGTGTTATTTAGAAATGTTGACCCTAGTAAGTATCACGTCTACCCCTCGTCACTACCTCTTCGAGGTTAGGCGGGATACTCACTGGGTACATATTTGTTTATGTACTCATGCTGCACTTTTGTACTTACTTGTATAGGTTCTGAGGCTAGTGCATCTAGTTATCAGAACGGATCTCAATTCTGATCTCAGTTGGACTCGATTTCACGGTGAGCTGCTTCTCCTGACGATCCTCGGCGGCACCTTGGAGTTTTGTTTTGCTTATTTCCTGTCTATTCCTTTCAGACAGTGGGATTGTATATTATGTTTTGTATATTCTGTTAGTATGCCCGTAGGACTTGTGACGCTAGTTCCTTGCACACACGTAGTTGTTATTTTGGTTTACGGGTCTGTATATATACATATTGGCTCATTCCTCGTCATGGTTGTTTTGATTAAAACGGGCTAATTATCCTTGTCAAATCATGTTTTAACTTTTAAAAGCAGAGTATATTTTAAAGTGTTCAAATTAATAAGAAGGAACCTTTAGTAAATTATGAGTCAGCTCGCTTGACCCCGCTGTCGGCCGCCATCACGACCTCATCTAGGATTTTGCGTCGTGACAACATGGTATCAGAGCATTAGGTTCACGTAGGTTTCACAAGTCACGGGAAAACCTATTAGAGTCTTGAGGATCGGTATGGAGACGTCTGTACTTATCTTCGGGAGGCTATAGGGTGTTAGGAAAATCTCTCCTTATTTTTATTCTATCGTGGAATCAATGGTTTACTAAATTTCGTTCTTCTATTCTCTCACAGATGGTGAGGACGCGTTCATCTGAGGTTCCAGATCCGGGAGAGGCCGCTACCCCCGTTGTTCGCGGTCGTGGCAGAGGCCAGGGGAGGGCACCTGTGGACTTTATGACGGCGCAAGGATTCCAGGAGATCATGGACCGTATGATGCGATTCATGGACACTATGTCCCAGGCTAGTTTATTTTCAGCGGATCCTGCCACATCTCAGGAAGGAGGGGGAGCCCAGACCCCTAATGCCCAGGTTTCAGGCCAAACAGCAGCACTTCATCATACCCCGGGTACACTGCCCGTGGGTGGAGCCCAGCTAGTAGCAGCAGCACCTGAGCTCAGACCAGCTGCGGACGGTGATCCGCAGAAGTTACTGGATAGATGGACCCGATTGCACCCTCCTATCTTCGGGGGTGAGAAGGGCGAGTATGCCCATGACTTTATTGATAGGTGCAGGGACAAACTGCACAACATGAGGATACTGGAGTCCCATGGAGTGGACTTCACTACTTTCCAGCTTGAGGGCAGGGCTCGCAGATGGTGGCAGACCTGCATCCTGGGTAGACCAGCAGGTTCCCCTTCCATCACTTGGGAGCAGTTCACTCAGCTGTTCCTGGACATGTATATTCCACCCTCCGAGAGGGAAGAGCTGCGATATCAATTTGAGCAGCTGGAGCAGGGGCAAATGTCCGTGAAAGATTACGAGGCCAGGTTTTCTGAGTTGTCCTGTCATTCCCTTATGATATTTCCTACTGATGCTGAGAGAGTGCGGATATTTGTAGAAGGGTTGCACTAAGGTATTAGGTCCAACATGGCCTGAGAGGTGGAGATGGGGACTCCCTATCAGCTTGTGGTCGAGATAGCTCGTCGGATTGAGGGTTATCGTTCGAGAGGCAGAGGGCAGGGTCAGCAGGATAAGAGGGCTAGATTTTCAGGAGATTTCATAGGTGCCCCAGCCAGGGGTAGAGGTCAGTTCGGTAGAGGCTAGTCTAGCAGGCCCCCATATCAGCTCCTCCGCCACCTCCCAGTGGTGCTCCAGTGAGGACCTATTTCAGCAACATGCCAGAGAGTTCCTACCGCCCACCGGCCATTCAGGATTCCTCAGGCGGGTATTCCGGTCATCAGGGGTCTTCTATTCCTTACTTTAATGCCCTGCCGGTGAGTTCTCACCGTCCCCTAGCTGTCCAGGGTCCTTCTTCAAGGCAGCAGGCCATGCCACCAGCTAGATGTTATGAGTGTGGGGACATATGAGGAGGACTTGTCCCAGGCTTCGGGGCAAGGCAGTTCAGCAAAGCTATCAGCCTACATTTTCAGCACCGGCAGTTCATCCACCCAGAGGTGGAGGACAGACTGGTAGAGTTCATCCCAAAGGTGGAGGCCAGGCAGGGGAGCTCTGCCAGCCCCTATTCATGCCAGCGAAGGTCAGCTAGCTCCTGTTCATTCTAGCGTGGCTCAGTCTTCCGGTGCTCCAGCTAGATTCTATGCTATCATGGCCAGATCAGATGCAGTGGCCTCAGACGCCGTGATCCCAGGTATTATTACAGTATGTGGTAGAGAGGCACCGGTGTTATTTGATCCAGGATATTTGCTCATTTTCTGGATGTCCCTTGTGAGTCCTTGGGTTCTCTTATTTATGTGTCCACTCCCGTGGGCGATTCTGTGGTTGTAGATCGAATTTGTTGGTCCTGTGTGATTTTGTTTTGTGGATTCGAGACTCGAGCGGATCTCTTATTGCTCGACATGGTTGATTTCGAGATTATTTTGGGCATGGATTGGCTATATCCTTATCAGGCCGTGCTAGATTGCCATGCCAAGACAGTTACTCTAGCCATGCCGAGTCGCCTAGGCTGGAGTTAACAGGTTCCTCAGTTAGTACAGCCAGCCGGGTTATTTCATTCATGAAGGCTCGACACATGGTCGAGAAGGGTTGTCTGGCCTATTTTGCTTCTGCATGGGACACCACCGTCGAGTTTCCGACGATTGATTCAGTGCCAGTGGTTCAAGAGTTTGCTGATGTATTTCCTTTGGATCTTCCGGGCATGCCTCCGAATCGTGATATTTATTTCTTCATTGATTTAGCTTCAGGCACCCAACCTATATCTATTCCCCCGTACCATATGGCTCTGAAAGAGTTGAAGGAGTTGAAGGAGCAGCTTGAGGAGTTGTTAGCTAAGAGGTTTATCAGGCCGATTGTTTTGCCGTGGGGTGCTCCAGTTCTATTAGTGAAGAAAAAGGATGGGTCCATGCAGATGTGTATTGATTACCGCCAGTTGAACAAAGTTACCATTAAGAACAAGTATCCTTTGTCGCGCATCGATGATTTTTTTGACCAGTTGCAGGGTGCTTGTGTGTTTTCTAAGATTGATTTGCGATCGGGGTATCATCAGTTAAGGATTCAGGCTTCAGATGTTCCGAAGACTGCTTTTCGTACAAGATATGGCCATTATGAGTTCCTGGCGATGTCCTTTGTCTTGATTAATGCCCCAGCAGCATTCATAGACGTGATGAATAGGGTGTTCATGCCGTATATTGATTCCTTTGTCATTGTATTCATTGATGACATTTTGATTTACTCACGTAGCCTGGGGGAGCACGAGCAGCATTTGAGAGTTATGCTCCAAACTTTGCGAGAACAGAAGCTATATGCTAAGTTCTCCAAGTGTGAGTTTTGGTTGGATTCTGTGGCATTCTTGGGGCATGTGGTATCAGGAGGGGTATCAAGGTTGATCCTCGGAAGGTTGAGGCGGTTTAGAGTTTGCGCGTCCTACTTCAGCTATAGAGATCAGGAGCTTCTTGGGCCTGGCAGGATATTATCGCCGATTTGTGGAGGGATTCTCTTCTATTGCAGCTCCATTGACTAGATTGAATAAGAAGAATGCCCCGTTTCGATGGTCTGACGAGTGTGAGGAGAGCTTTCAGAAGCTCAAGACAACATTAACCTCAGCACCGGTTCTAATATTACCTTCCGATTCTGGGATGTATACAGTATATTGTGACGCTTCGCGCGTTGGCTTAGGGTGTGTATTGATGCAGGAGGGGAGAGTTATTGTTTATGCTTCGCGCCAGCTGAAGGTTCATGAGAAGAATTACCATGTGCACCATTTGGAGTTGGTGGCGATTGTTCACGCTCTTAAGATTTAGAGGAACTATTTGTATGGAGTGTCTTGTGAGGTTTATACAGACCACCATAGCTTGCAGCACTTGTTCAAGCAGAAGGATTTTAATTTGAGGCAGCGCAGATGGCTTGAGTTGTTGAAGGATTATGATATCACCATTTTTTATCACCCGGGCAAGGCAAATGTGGTAGTATATGCGTTGAGCAGGAAGGCGGAGAGTATGGGTAGCTTGGATTATATTGCAGCAGAGGAGAGACCTCTAGCCTTGGACATTCAGTCCTTGGCTAGTCGCCTGGTGAGATTAGACCTTCCAGAGCCTCGTCGAGTTCTTGCACATGTGGTTGCGCAATCTTCATAATTGGGGGAGATTAAGGCTCGGCAGTATGATGATCCGTGTTTGGCTGAGCTACGAGAGAAGTGGTTCAGGGCAGGGCCAAGGAGATTATTATTGGCGAGGATGGTGTTCTGAGACTTCAGGGCCGCTTATGTGTTCCTAAGATTGATGTCCTGAGGGAGAGGATTCTGAAGAAGGCACACAGTTCTCGGTATTCTGTTCATCCTGGTGCTACGAAGATGTATAGTGATTTGAAGCAGCATTACTAGTGGAGGCAAATGAAGAAAGAAATTGTGGACTATGTGGCTAGGTGTCTTAATTGCCAGCAGGTGAAGTATGAGCACCAGAGGCCAGGAGGCCTACTTCAACAGATGCCCATTCCTGAGTGGAAATGAGAGCGCATCACTATGGACTTCGTGGTTGGGTTGCCTTGACCTTGCGGAAGGTTGACGCGGTTTGGGTCATTGTGGATAGGTTGACCAAATCGGCGCATTTCATTCCAATAGCTACTACTTATACTTCTGAGAGGTTGGCCCAGATCTACATTCGGGAGATAGTTCGGTTGCATGGTGTGCCGGTGTCCATTATATCAGATCGAGGTCCTCAGTTCACCTCACACTTCTGGAGAGAATTACATAATGAGATGGGTACCCAGATAGACCTCAGCACAGCATTTCACCCTCAGACTGATGGTCAGTCGGAGCATACAGTTCAGGTATTTGAGGACATGCTCAGGGCATGTGTGATTGACTTCGGAGGTAAGTGGGACCAGTTCTTGCCCTTGGCCGAGTTTGCTTACAATAATAGTCATCAATCCAGCATTGAGATTTCCCCGTTTGAGGCTTTGTATGGTCGGCGATGTCGCTCTCAGCTAAGTTATATGGCACCGACTTGGTGAGGGATGCTTTGGAGAAAGTGAAGTTGATTTAGGAGAGGCTCCGCACAGCATAGTCCAGACCGAAGAGTTACGCGGATCAGAGGGCGCGTGATGTACCATTTATGGAGGGAGAAAGGGTCCTGTTGAATGTCTCGCCTATGAAGGGTATTATGAGGTTTGGGAAGAAGGGCAAGCTGAGCCCGAGGTTTATAGTCTCTTTGAGGTGTTGAGGTGAGTTGGGGATGTTGCTTATGAGCTGGCCTTACATCCCAGTTTATCAGGAGTTCATACTGTTTTTCATGTATCCATGCTACGGAAGTATCACGCCGATTTCTCCCACGTGGTTGATTTCAGCACTATTCATTTGGATGAGAGGTTGGGCTACGAGGAGTAGCCAATTGCCATTATTGATAGACAGGACCGCCAGTTGAGGTCCAAGAGAGTTTCTGTCGTAAAGGTCCAATGGAAGGGCCAACCAGTCGAGGAGGCGACCTGGGAGTTCGAGGAGGACATGCGGAGCAGATATCCACACTTATTCAGCACTCCAGGAATGATTCTAGACCCGTTTGAGGACGAACGTTTATTTAAGATGTGGAGAATGCAACGACCCGACCGGTCATTTTGTGTTATTGGACCCCGTTCCCTTAAATGAAACCTCCCATAGCGGCTTATTATGATTTATGACTTGCGGGGACTGGTGGTCCGGGATTCGGAGGTGTTTAGAGTGCTATAGAAACATTTGGTTCCTTAAGGTTGGCCTTTAAGGCCAAGTTTGACTTCGGTCAACATTTTTAGTAAACGACCTCGGAATCGAGTTTCGACGATTCCGGTAGCTTCATATAATGATTCCAGACCGGGCATATGTTCGGAATGGGTTTCTGATGACCCGGGAGAGTTTCAGCGCCTAATATTGAATTAAGAGTTCCTTAAGTTCCTATTATGGTTTGGGACGTTTATTTGTGATATCGTGGTCCGAACAAAATTCTGAGACTGGGAATAGTTCCGTTATGTCATTTATGACTTGCCTGCAAAATTTGGTGTCAATCCGAGTAGTATAGGTCGTTTCGGCGTGTTGTTAGCGAAGTGTAGAAAACTTAAAGTTCCTAAGTTTGGTTCTAGGGGTTTTGAGGTGTGATTTTGAGTTTTAGCGTTGTTTTGGGTGTTCCGAAGGCTCGAGCGAGTCCGTATTATGATTCGGGACTCGTTGGTACATTTGGACGGGGGCTCGGGTGGGCCCAGGTGCCTCCCGGACACCACAAGAGGCCAAAACCCAGCTGCATTAGCTGCTGGTGCTCCTGTTCTAGTGTGACCGCAAGTGCGGTTGCCCAGTCGCAAGTGCGGGACCGCTCCTGCGGTCCTAACCTCGCAGGTGCGACCCCTAGTGGTCAGGTCAATTCTCGCAGATGCGGACAAAATTACGCAGGTGCGGGCCTAGGATTCCTAGTCCATTTTCGCAGGTGCAAGCCCTTGCTCGCAGGTGCGAGAACGAAGGTGCGGTCCTCGAGCCGCAGGTGCGGAAACGCTGTTCAGACAATGTGTTTTTATACACGGGAATTAACTCATTTCCTTATCTTCTTCTTCTTCCTTGGGGCGATTTCCACCATTTTTGAGGCGCAAATGACCTGGTTATTAAAGTTAAGTAAATTCCACTCTAATATTAGCTTCATGCATGAAATACTAGCTTAATTAATTACCTAAATTAGTGGAAATTCAAGAATGGGATAGCAACCTAGGGCTTTCGATAATTTGAGAATTTATCTGTGAATTAGCTATAAAATCAAGTAGAAATCGTATATTAATGATCCTTAGGCTATGGTGAGTGTTTCCTTCGAGAATTATTGGAATCCGAGCATGTGGGCCCGGGGTTAGATTTTAGAATTTCTTCAAGAATGGGAAATTTACTAAATGAGTAGGAGAATTTCCATATTTTGAGCATAAATTAATGAATTTGTATAACATTTGGCTAGTTTCGAGTCCTCGGGTGTAGAGTTCAGAGTTTCGCGCGCGTTCTTGGTCTGGGGAGTAGGTTCGACACGAGGTGAGTCTCCTTTCTAACCTTGTAAGGGGGAATGGTCCCCATAGGTTATTATAAATAATTGCATGTCCTTAATTGCGGGGGCTACTCACGCACGAAGTGACGAGAGTCCGTGCGTAGCTACTACTATGTTATATTGGGTAGGTTTAGAACTCACGAGCATGCCTATATGTGTCTTACATGTATTCCTAACCGTATCTTGAGTTGCTTATTATCCTTGATTTGGCATGAGTTTATTAGTAAGTTGTGGTCCATGATATATTGCTTAGGTTCTTGCCTTAAAGAATAATATCTGATAATTCCCTAAAAATTGATAATTTTATGTATGTATGCAGCACCGCGTCACATGTATGATACGTGAGCGGAATAGCCCCACTATTATGTCAACCGCGTTGCATGTTCGATTCGCGAGCGGGGTAATAGAAGCATCTATGGTTCGAGCCGTTCGACCCTCGACATTGCACATTTATTTTTCGCGACGTTTCGGCCGTACGTTTTCGGCCTATTATGTGTTGCATGATTTACTGGGAATTTGTTGAAATTGTACAAACTGGTTCATGTTAATAAGGGAATTTAGTACATTATGTGCTAGTG
Source organism: Nicotiana paniculata (assembly GCA_005239505.1). Taxonomy (NCBI): domain Eukaryota; kingdom Viridiplantae; phylum Streptophyta; class Magnoliopsida; order Solanales; family Solanaceae; genus Nicotiana; species Nicotiana paniculata. The sequence continues at coordinate 18,624 of MDKI01213838.1, read as the reverse complement.
GAATTTGACATGCAAAGGTAAATACAACTATACTTGTTGATTTATCTCCTTGTGATTTCTACGACTGTTATGCCTGCCTAGTTCTTATTAAATCATGTTATTTAGAAATGTTGACCCTAGTAAGTATTACGTCTACCCCTCGTCACTACCTCTTCGACGTTAGGTGGGATACTCATTGGGTACATATTTGTTTATGTACTCATGTTGCACTTCTGTACTTAATTGTACAGGTTCTGAGGCTGGTGCATCTGGTTATCAGACCGGATCTCGATTATGATCTCAGTTGGACCCGACTTCACGGTGAGTTGCTTCTCCTGACAATCCTCGTGGCACCTTGGAGTTTTCTTTTGCTTATTTCCCGTCTATTCCTTTCAGACAGTGGGATTGTATATTATGTTTTGTATATTCTGTTAGTATGCCCGTAGGACTTGTGACACTAGTTCCTGGCACACACGTAGTTGTTATTTTGGTTTACGGGTCTGTATATATATATAATGGCTAATTCCTTATCATGGTTGTTTTGATTAAAACGGGCTAATTATCCTTGTCAAATCATGTTTTAACTTTTAAAAACAAAGTATATTTTAAAGTGTTCAAACTAATAAGAAGGAACCTTTAGTAAATTATGAGTCGTCTTGCCTAACCCCGATGTCGGGCGCCGTCACGACCTCAATTAGGATTTTGGGTCGTGACAAAACAATTCCAATCAACATAACAATTCAAAAACCAAATTTACAAGAATTTCTACATTCAAAAGGGTAAATTTACAAGGCGGTAAGAACCACATAATAATCAAAGAATCTCTAAAAAGTCGATGTCTCAACTTTACTAATTCATCTTTATGTTAAACAACTCACGCAAGTGAAACCACATTATAGAATGCAGCAAATATTACAAAACAATAAAATAAGCAAAGCATGTGACAATTTAAGTATGCAAGTAAAGCAACTAGTGGCAAGTAGCAAATAAGCATGGAGTCATAGAAGGGACGGACAAGTAACAATTATGGCATAAAAATCTAATAAAGCATGTAACAATTAAGGCATGAAGCAAGATATATCATGAAATAAATGAAAACATGGAAACAAATATCACGACGGTGTATATAGACTCATCACCTCGCATATACATCATTTTCCCACATAATTCACATAACACATAGTTCAAGGATTTCTAATTCCCTCAAGTCAAAGTTAGACCCAACACTTACCTCACTCCGCAAATCAAAGCAATCAACCAACCACAGCTTTACCTTTTTAATGAGCCCCCAAATCAACCAAATTATCGATCAAACGATTCAAAATAAGCTTTGGAAACTATTCATAAATGAAAGAGGTTCAATTTTGATCATTTTTAATTAAGTCAACAAAAGTCAACCTTGAGCCCGCATGGTCAAAACTCGAAGTTCGGACCAAAACCCGATTATCCATTCACCCTCAAGCCTGGTTATATAATTTGTGTCGAAATCCGATCTTAATTTGAGGTCGAAAATTAATTTTTTACAAAAATTCTCAATTCTACCTTGTGAGAAAGCACAGGAGAAAATATTATTGCTTATTTTCTATGTTATAATAAGCTCTGTTTATATGTATACATAACACATAACATACTCTTATAAGGGACTAAAACTAATTACATATATTCACATAACTATTCTAACACTCCTCCTCAAGCTGGTGCATATAACTCATATGTACAGATCTTGTTACATATGCAGCTAATACGAGGACCAGTGAGGGACTTGGTGAAAATATCTGCAAGTTGATCGTTTGACTTTACAAACTTTGTAGAAATATCTCCCAGAGTATCGTTTCTCTAACAAAGTAACAGTCAATCTCAATGTGTTTAGATCTCTCATGGAACATTAGATTTGGTGCAATATGAAAAGCAACTTGATTATCACACACAAGTCCCATATGGCTGATCTCACCAAATTTCAACTCCTTGAGAAATTGTCTGTCCAAATTAGCTCACATGTCACCATAGCCATTGCTCGATATTCTGCTTCTGAACTGGATCGAGCAACTACATTCTGTTTCTTTATCTTCCAAGACACCAAATTACCTCCTACTAAGACACAATATCCATATGTAGAACGTCTATCAGAATGTGATCCTGCCCAATCAGCATCAGAGTATCCAACGATCTGCTCATGGCCTCGATCCTCAAACAATAAACCTTTGCTTGGAGATGATTTTATATGCCAAAAAATATGGACAACTTCATCCCAATGACTATCACAAGGAGAATCCATAAACTGACTCACAACACTCACAGGAAAGGAAATGTCAGTTCTAGTCACTATGAGGTAATTTAATTCACCAACCAGCCGCTTGTATCTTGCAGGATCGCTAAGAGGCTTCCCCTGTCCTGGAAGATGTTTATAATTTGATCTGTCGGAGTGTCAATAGGTCTACAACATGTCATTACTATCTTCTCAAGAATGTCTAAGGAATACTTCCGTTGTGGGATCACAATACCTGAGCTAGACTGAGGGACTTCAATACCCAGAAAACACTTTAATATGCCCATATCGTTGGTCTAAAAGTGCTGAAAGAAATGTTGCTTTAACTTAGTAATGACAACATGATCATTTTCGGTAATAAAAATATCGTCAACATAAACGACCAGATAAATACAGAGATTTGGAGTAGAATGGCAATAAAACACAAAGTGATCAGCTTCACTACGGGTCCGTCTTACGAAACAAGACTCGAGGAGACTACTTTAGACCATAGAGGGACCGTCTTAACCGACATACAAGGCCACTATACTCCCCCTGAGAAACAAAACTAGGTGGTTGCTCCACATAAACCTCATCCTCAAGGTCGCTGTGAAGAAAAGCATTCTTAATGTCCAACTGATAAAGAGGCCAATGGAGAACAACAGCCATGGATAGAAAAAAACAGACTGATGCTATCTTAGCCACAGAGGAGAAAGTATGATTGTAATCGAGCCCAAATATCTGAGTATACCCATTGGCAACAAGATGTGCCTTAAGTCAATCAACCTGGCTCTGGACCAACTTTGACTGCATACACCCTACGACAACCAACAATCGATTTACCAGAAGGAAGAGGAACAAGCTCCCAAGTACCAGTCGTATGTAAAGATGTGATGACCCAATAGGTCATTTATAATTTTACCCTTCATTTATATGTTCCAAGACCTTGAAGAATTCCATTTACCTTCCTCGATTTGCGTATGCAGTCTGTGTCTTTTTTTCAAAAAGTGATTATGAGAAAATTGATGAAAATGTGAAATTGTGCCTTAAAACTCATTTGAGTTGACTACAGTCAACGTTTTGTGTAAACAGACCTAGATTAGTATTTGGATGATCCCATTAGGTTTGTATCGTGATTTGGGACTTGGGCGTATGCCCGGAGTCGAATTCAGAAGTCCCTAGCTTAATCTAATGTAATTTGTTGAAAACTAGCAATTTAAAGGTTTAAAGAATTTCTAAGTTTGATCGTAGGTTGACTTTTCTGCTACTGGTTTGGATTTCTGTTCCGGGACTTGGTATAAGTTCATTCCAATATTTATAACTAGTCTGAAATATTTGGTGCAAAACAGAGTAGATTTGACGTGATTAGGACAATTCGGTTGTAAAATTTCATGTTTTTGAGTTACTTTGAAAATTTCAATTGTTTTGGTATCTGATTCATGGTTCTAGGTATTATTTTGGTGTTTTGATCACTCGAACGAGTTAGTATGATGTTATTACACTTGTGTGCATGCTTTAGTTTGGAGCCCGGAAGGCTCGGGTGAGTTTCGAACGCGTGACAGAGTGTTTGAAAGAGCTAGGATTTTGCTGGTTTTGTGCACAAGCCTCAGACCTTGCAATTGCGAGGGTAGGATCGCATTTTGCAATAGTAGGTGAGCTCTGTCAGGTTCTCATTTGCGAACAATTTCTTCGCATTTGTGAACAATTTCTTCACATTTGCGAAAGGGTGTCGGGTGGGCTAGTTTGCATTTGCGATCAAATGGTCGCAGTTGCGGTTGTCCAGTGTTTGCAATTACGAACAATTCATCACAATTGAGATGGAAGAAGATTAGGGAGTGTCTTCACATTTTTTAAAGGATTTCTTGCATTTTTGGGGTTCGTATTTGCGAACCCCGGGTCGCATTTGCGATATCTGCGCCTGGACAAAAAGCTGAGAATGTGGGATTTAACTCATTTTTCACAAACTCTAAACTCTAAACACCCTAGAGGTGATTTTTTTCAAGAGATTTTCTTCCTAAATTTATTGGTAAGTGGCTTTAATCTATTTCTTTTCAGTTACCCATTACAATTCATAAGATTTCAACATCAAATCTAGGATTTTCATGGTAGAAATTAGGGATATGAGTAGAAATAGGAATTTTTGTAAATTTGGGATTTAGACCTCAAATTGTAGTCGAATTTCGAAACTAATTACATAACCGGGATCGGGGGTGAATGGGTAATCGGGTTTTGGTCCGAATCTCAGGTGTTGACCAAGTGGGCCGGGGTTTGACTTTTTTTGGAAAAGTGTAAAGATCTTAACTTTATGATGGGATCAAGTTGCACGCCGCAACGGATTTTTTCATATGTGATTTTGATATGGTGAAATAAAGGAGAAATATGATATTGATTCTGATTATATGGTAGGATCGGGTTGTGCGCCGCAACGGATGTTACATGTTATTCTTGATATTGATATGGTGAAATAAGGGAGGATTGTGTTTGTACGGTGGGATTGGGTTGCGCGTCGCAACAGATTGTGTGTTTTGTATTCATTGTTGTATTGTGTTAGCTTTCGATGCTTTCATACGAGATTCTGAGTACTAATGTTTCTGGTTTTACTGATTTCAAGGATTGAGTTTATTTTCATAAGTTAACTTCCTTACTTTTCCTATGTACTTTTCCTGTTATTATCATTATAGTGCGTACAGGTTATTGTAGGTGACCCCCTTAGGCTCGTCACTACTTCGTTGAGGTTAGGCTCGGCACTTACAGAGTACATGAGGTCGGTTGTGCTCATACTATAATCAACATTTCTTGTGCATATTTTGGAGTCGGTCCTAGCGGTGGTCAGTGATCACGTCCACAACACACCTCAATAAGAGATATGACACGGTCGTATGCAATAATAATTACCCAACTAGGAGTCGAGGTCGAATCCACTTGAAGTTATAATTGGAGTTAGGAGTATATATTTGAAGCAAGCAAATGCGTTAACTAAGATTGCACTTCCACAACAAGACTTTGTTTTCTATTTCTACTGTTACTCTAATGAATGAAAAATAAAGAAAATAGATTATAACTAAATATTTTTGAGGTTTTTCCAATTGGATTAAAGGCCTAGGGTTATGACCATAACCTAGGTGTTTGTCTAATGGTAAAAAGAGGTTAATGCTTGTTTTATTGAGTTGGGTGTCTTATAGCTTTCAACTCTACGTTACTCACTCAATGCCTCTCGGTCAGAGAGTGATTTTTCCCAATTTGGCTTTCTCAAGTCCAAATGGGTATCAACCAAAACAGTTGATAAACTCGCTCGCTCAATCAAATCACCAAAATAATATTTACTTCTACGAATCAAACATCAAAATGAATGGAATTTCATAGTAAACTCAAGAAAAAGTTGAATCAAATCTATGAGTCCGAATCATGTCAAATCAATTCCGAATTGCACCAAATTTTGCAGACAATTTTCAAATGGAAATACAAACTTAAATGTTTCAACATCAAAATCTGAATCCTTTAGTTATGAAGTTAACTTATGGTCAAACTTAAAAAAATTCAAAACTTTCAAAATATTAGTTTTCGGCAAAATGAGTCAAGTCAATCAAGGGACCTCAAATTTCAATTTCGGGCATACTCCCAAGACCAAAATTACGATCAGACCTACCGAAATCGTCAAAACACCGATCTGAGGCCGTTTTCACAAAATATTGACTGTGGCAACTCAAGTTGTTTTTAAAACCAAAAATCATGTTTTCTTAAATTTTCACATCAAAGCTTTTCAAAAAAGCAACATGGATCATGTACGCAAACCAAGAAATACTAAACGGAGCTAAACAAGATCTCGGAACACGAAAATAAGGAATAGAACTCAAAAAGACCTATCGGATCGCCATAGTGTTGTATCTAGAGAAGAAACGGGGGGAGAGAGAGGTCTTATCTCAAATCTGATAGCTTTTCATTATTTGAGAGATTGAATACAAATAAATATATTTACTATTATATATTAAGGACCCGTTTGACCGTAGATTTTGCCAAAATATATTTGATTTTTTTGGCATATCATGTTTGGCCATAGATTTTATCCATATTTTGGCAAATTCTCAAAACCCAAAACCCAAAAGAGCTGGTTTTTGCCCAAAATATCACTATTATACTTTTTAAAAATTGCCTTAAACTTTTGTATTTTACAAAAGAGTCCACAATTTATTATTTTGTAATAATGTTGTTTCGTCTTCTCGATCATTTGATAGTATATTATGTAGTTTAAGGGTGTTCGTCGGTCAGTACGGTACATTATTTAGACATTTCTGTTTGGTATTTTTTATATTCGATTTCATAAAATGCTATACCAATACTGTACCTAATTAAGTTCGGTATGGGTCGGTTTTTCTCCTTTTGGTTTCGGTTTATTCGGTTTTAATACTAACTAGTGCATAGAGTCATAGACGGTAATATTCTTAATTAAAGTACTCAAAAGTACAAAGCTAAAAATGTTTGTCGACAAAAGTTTTGTCCAAAACCAACAAATATCAACCTAGAGAGAGAAACTTAGAAAAATATATTGTTACTTGCTTAGAATTAATTGATGAACTTAGAGAATAAAGGAAAGTAAAATTTTAGATTTTTTACATTTGTATTATAATTAATAAAATCTTTATTGTGTAATATAATATATATTTTGGTACGGTATTGGTATTTCGGTATTTCATTTTAAAATAATCAAATACCATACCTAATACCAATATTTGTTAAAACTTAAACCAAATACCATAACGAGTGTCAAAATATCGAATACTGAATACCAAAACTTTCGATTTCGGTACGGTATTTCGGTATTTACCAAATTATGCACAACCCTAATTTAGTTCATTATAAAAATGATAATTTTGTACCAAATTTATTTATGTCCATGACTATGGTATGCGATAATATAATAAATGTAATTGATAAAGGTTCTTGTTGGGTATTTGTGATAGTTTTTAGAACTTGTGGGTATACATCATTTTCATATTTTTTCAAAAAAAAAAAAACGTAAAATATGTTTTGAAAGCTTATGTCCAAACACATTTTCATCTTCAAACCAAACTTCACCCAAATCAGATTTTTCAAAACAAATTTGGAAATTTATGGTTAAACGCTTGCTAAATGTGTACCAACTACAAACAACTAATCTACGGCTAGCGACAAGAGGAGATGGGCTGCTGAGATGGTCACCACCCTTCACCTGTAACCCAAAGGTTGAGGGTTCAAATCACTAAATGAGCAATAGATTTAAAAATTTATGGTTAAACGCTTGCTAAATGTGTACCAACTACAAACAACTAATCTACAGCTGGCGACAAGAGGAGATGGGCTGCTGAGATGGTCACCATCCTTCACCCGTAACCCAAAGGTTGAGGGTTCAAATCACTAAATGAGCAATAGATTCAATAAAAGGGGATCAAACGGGAATAACAAAAATCTATACTCCCTTCATTCATGTGAACCTATTTCTTTTTTGGTTTGTTCCAAAAAGAATGACCTCTTTCTAAATTTGAAAACAATTTATCTTAAACTTACAATACTATCCTTAATGAGAAGCTTTTATAACCACACAAATACTTTACGCTCCTTTTTGACTTGTTTATGATCACAAATTTTAAAAGTCTTCATTTTTTTAAAACTTCATGTACAGTCAAACAAGTTCACATAAATTAAAACGGAGGGAGTAGCTGTTACGGTGTAATGACATGATTACCCTTCAGTATAACTAATCTAACTGATTAACGTGCAATTGTTCAAAGGTAATTTGCCTATATCGAAATTCTCACATAAAATAAGAACACAAGAAAAACAACGGGAAAAAGCAATTTTCTATTTTTCCATCTCTCTTTGTAGTAAATCGTCTATTCTAGAACTCTTCTGTTTCTCCATGTCACCATGATATGATTCTCAATGTATTGAGAATATTTTTTTCTTAAAACCAAAAAGAGTTTAAAAATTGACTGGCTTGCAATCGAACAGAAAGGAGAGAATCATGCGTGCCATGGTTTTAGATTTTCGGGAAATCTTTCATAAAATTTAATCCTTTTGTAACTCTACTATAATTCCTATCTTGTGTAACCAGTAGATCGAGAAAGTTATACAAGAAAATCCAAAATAATACAAGATCACATTTAGGATTTGAACTTTTGTCCTAAAGCTATTTTGACTTTCTTTGCCACTTCACTAGAAATTTGCCTTCTGTCAAGGGAATTTCTACCGTGTAAATACATCAAAAAGAATTGTTTTTGCTTTATTTGTACATTATAATTTTTCAACAAAAAAGATTCAGTTAAACCTCTTTCTTCAACTTAGCTAGTAGGCACATATTTTCCGAAAGTATTTTGCAGTTTCTATAAAAAAAAAAAAAAAAAAAAAAAAAAAAAAAGTGAAACAAAGTGGAGTGGTAAAATCTTTTTCATTGTACAGAAAAAGCGATCAAAACAGAGAAAAGCTGTGGAAAAATCCCTTGAAATATTCGTTGAGATTTAAGGGAAAACAACCTTTAAGTTTGGTCTAATAAAGCTGACGTCTTCTGTCGTGCCACCATCTCCACCTATCAACCAAAAAAAAGCAATACGAATAAAGCTAAGTCAAAGACATTATTGTAAAGACTATTGTATAATACTAGCATATTGTATTATGATTTCATTACCAGTAGAAATCCCATCTGGGTCGGACTTTAGACATACGGTTTTCGCCATGCGGGTAATCGGATACAGCCCGTTTTGTGTTCTGGAAAGCACAGCAACCAATGGAGTAAATTCCTATGAGGAAGACGAGCATGACAATATTAAGAACAGATATTTTCTGCCAATCTCTTCTCACATCTTCAAGAACTCCAGCTTTGCATGAGTCACATTCATAGCACAGCAAATTCGGGTCATTATTCCAACGGTAACAATCCGGGTCCTGTGACACTGTTGTCAATCCATAGTTGCATGCTGTTGGCGGCTTGCAACACCCTGACTGTCAAATATTCACACAACCAAATTTTTAAATAAACATGAATTTCTATTTGGTGCTTTTTATTCGTTAAAAAAATGAAGTTCTTGTCAAAAAGATTAAAATTTTACTAAACGAAATACTTGGAACTCAGACGTTTACACGTGAAGCAAATATAATGAAAAGATAAATTAGTGTATATTAAATACAGAGATGCTATTCGTACATGATATTTCTTTACAATTTTGAATTTAAAAAAATGATATTTTTAGATCTCTTACGTGTAAAAGACAGATTTCTTATATGTAAAAATAAATCTCACATATGTACAAAAAAATTGATGTGGTATAAAATTAAAAATAAATTTGTTAAGAGCCAAAAAAAATCAATTGACCGATTTAAAGACGCAAAATAGTTAATTAATATCTTAAGTAAAATATGGACATATTTTTGTACCTTTTTGGAGTATTATTCTTTCCCATAACATTAACCCCTTCCCTCGCCCCCCCCGCCCCCCCCCCCCACCACCACCACCCCTCCCCACCCCACACACAATTCCTTCTAATTTCCAAGCGGAGATTCGCCTATCAAGAAAACAAATCCTCCTCTCTCCACCTCCACCCAACCTCCATCCAGAATAAAGAGGGGGAGTAACCGAAAAAAAAAAGGGAAATACTAGGAGCAATGAAGAAAGAGGTAAAAGCTTATTCTTCATGACTAAATGATCTTTTCCAACCAAGACAAATAAAATAAAAATAGAGAACGGATAATTTCATTTGTTTGTTGGATATACTATGCTCTACGTACTAGTTGTCTTAATCTACGAAGTTGTAATTTGATTAAGAAGACAACCACCCTTGTTTCCTCTTTCTTTTCTAAGTGACACAATTCCTTTTTTCTTTTTTTTTCTTTCATAAACCATGTTGAATTTTAGACGACCAAGTTTTCATAAACCATATATTAGAATTAAACCACCAAATTTGTCTTTGGTAATAAAGAAAAAACCACATGTACAAGTTGTTGGTAATAAAGAGTAGTTACCTGGATAGGAGTCAAGTCTTTGGTAAGATAATCATAGGGACTCCAAGTAATAACAGTAGCACAAGTCTTGGAACCTAAAATACAAGCCCTAATAGTCATCCAATATTGAGGATCTTTAATTCTCTTCTTCAACCATGTTGAGTAATTGTCAAGATGATACTCTTTGTACACTTTCCCAGGCACATCAACCACACCACCTTGGCTTGTTACCACAAAACCAAACACAGTTAACCCCATCAATGTTCCTATGAGGAACAACATGACAAAAAGGTATAGCCAAAGTGCCCATGCAACATGGAAACAAGCTCCTATGAAACCAGCCAATGAAATTATGAGGATTATGAAACCTATAAACAAGAGTGGTGTTTGGAGGAATTTTTCACATGTTGTACTGCTCCTTGCCATCCATAATCCAGCTCCTATGATTGGAATTGATGCTAACAACGTGAAAAGATTCAAGAAACCTATCACTGTGTTGCTGAATCTATACATGTTCTTATAGCTACTTTACTCACTAGCTTGTAAGTTTCTCTCAAGTGTGTGTGTGTGTGAGTGTTTGAAGGAATATAATGTCTTAGAGTTATTTGTACGTGGGGGTTGGTGGGTTTCTTTATGGTGTTGGGTTTTTCTTTCTTGTGCTGGCTTGTTCAGCTTTCCTTATTAGCTTTAATTTCAAGGGGTGGCAAATTGTTTCAAATAGAAGAACCTTGTGAACTTAGTATATATGACCATCCGTCTATTACTTTACGGGGAATAAGGAATATTTTTATTTGAATAACAGTGACTGACCAAGATTTGCTTTTCTTAGCTATGAAGTAAATCTCACAGGATGTAGTGGTAAATAATTTGATAAAATTGTCACATTCTATGTTTGAAGAATCTTCTCTCAGAGACACTGAAAAAGTCGAACCAATAGGAATAATCGCGAAATCAAAAATTTTGTTAATAGTGTTCAAAATAATATATATATATAGAGAGAGACCTATATACACAGTATATATAATCTTACAAATAGTTTATCAAATGTGTAGCCAAATCAAAAATTATTTATATGTTTGTTTGACCGTAACGATCCGAACGTTTTGAGATTGAGCGTTACGTTCAGTGATTCGATGTCTTAAATGGCTTCATATTGTGTATTATGATTTACGTGTATGGTCGGATTCAATTATAGGATGTATTGGGATTGATTTGGATGAATGATTCTCATTTTAGAAGCTTAAGTTGGAAATGTTGACTGAGGTTTGACTTTTGTGAAAACGACCCCGGAATGGTGTTTCAATGGCTCTGATAGGTTCATGTCGTGATTTTGGACTTAGGCGTATGCCTAGAATTGAATTAGGAGGCCCCTAGGTTGATTTGGCATATTTTAATTTGCCAAAAGTTAGTGATTTGAAGGTTTAGAAATTCCTTAGGTTTGATTAAGGGTTGTCTTTATGGCTATCGGGTTCGGATTTTGGTTGTGGGACTTGAAATGCGTTCATTTTTCTATTAGAAACTTGTTTGTAATGTTTGGCGTCATTCAGAGTTGATTTGATAGGAATCGGGTGTGTGGTCGTGTTTTTAGAAGTTCTTGAATTCAATGTAAAATTTCATGCATTTTGACGTTTGATTCATGGTTCTAAATGTTATTTCGGTATTTTGATCACGCGAGCAAGTCCATATGATATTTGTAGACTTATGTTTATGTTTTGTGTGAAGCCCCGAGGGCTCGGGTGAGCTTCGGACGCATTTCAGAGTGTTTGAAAGAGTTTTAGTTTTGTTGGTTTTGAACGGGTGCTGCAGATCTCGTAAATTCAAGACTTTGTTTGCATTTGCGAGAGGGATATCGCAATTGTGAGGTATGTTGGGGATTGTCAGGTTCTTTGCAAACACAAGGTTTGCATCTGCAATGGGGACTTGGGCTGGACTAGATCGCACTTGCGATCACAATGGTGAGTTTTGCGAAGTGTTCGCGTTCGCATTTGCAATAAAATCGTCGCATTTGCGATGTTAGTAGGATTGTGATGGATGTCGCTTTTGCAATGCTCTTTTGCTCACTTGCCATGATGTCTCGCCTAAGCACGTTACTCTCCTCGTAACCGTGCTATGAGGTTCACGATGAGTCCAACTCGTAGTGTGATCATTCTTCGCATTTGCGGATCCCATGTCGCATTTGCGACACCTGTGCCTGAACATAAAGGTTGGAAGTCGGGATTTTAGCCTCATTTTTCATATCTTTGAACCCTTGAACCTATAGGAAGCGATTGGAAGAGGGAATTTTCACCTACAATCATTCGGTACGTAGTTTTAATACACCTATGCCTGAACATAAAGGTTGGAAGTCGGGATTTTAGCCTCATTTTCATATCTTTGAACCCTAGACTTGATAGGAAGCGATCAGAAGAAGGAATTTTCACCTACAATCATTGGGTACATAGTTTTAATCAATTTCCAACTATATTTCTTGATTATATAGAGATATAAAGTCAATTTTTTGAGAACCAAAGTGAAATTTTAGGGATTTTTTTCTATATTTTGGAAAATAAAAATTAGGATTTAAGAGTCGAATTAGACTCGAATTTTGAAACAAAATACATATATGGATTCGTGAGGTTATAGATAGTCAGAATCTAACCTTGGACCCGGGTTTTGACCAAGCGAGCCCGAGGTTGACTTTAGATCATAGCTCCATCTATCGTAATTTGTTTCTCTTGCATTGTTTGATATTATTAAGTCGATTTTGGTTAGATTTGAGCTGAGCAAAGGTGTATTGTAAAGGAAAATCTATTTTTGAGTTTTGATTTGGCCTAGTTGAGGTAAGTATCTTTCCTAACTTTGTGTGGGGGAACTACCCCATAGGTATTGGTTTGATTTCACTATTTAAATTATGTGAAAGACGTGTATACGAGGTGACGAGTGTGCACACAGCCTTATATGTGAAAATTTGACCGGTTTAGACTCTTAGGTTCCTTATGTACATTTAATTGACGTTTCCCTATCATGTTATATCCTCCATTGTTAAATTTACCCTTACATGCCTTATTTGAAGATGTTAGTCCATGCTCTATCATCTATTGCTAAATATGCTCTTATATGCTTTAATTGAAGTTTTTGCCTCTTTTTTGTCATGTTATCTATTTCATCATTGATTTATTCTCTTTTGAAATCGTTGTTACATGTTATCTCTCTTATTGTAAAGCTATTCTTACTTGAAGTCATTATTACTTGTTATGTCTTCCATTGTTGAGCTTATTCTTCCGTTTCATTGTGTTGCTGTAATTTTTGTGTTGATTTACTTGCCGTACTCCTGTGTTATTGTTGTTATTATTGTACTCAATGTTGTTGAGTTGTGGGCTATGTGTGGTTGTAATATTGGAATTGTTGTTATGGAAATATTGAGGCATATGTGCACATGTGGTGCGAGTTGTTTTATTGTGTTGTTATATTTTTGGCACATGAGGGATTATTGAGAGGATTCTTGGAGTGTTTGCACGTAGGTTATTCGTGCTATTGTTATTATTCATATTTGCACATGCGACGTGACAAAGCGGGCTACATATGTTGGGTTTGCGCATGTGGCGAGACAAGGTGGGATAATTATTGATGCGCGTGTGGCGAGATAAGGCGGGCATTTACTTTATTGTTGTGCACACGACGAGATAAAGAGGGTATATGTCGGGGTTGATTTTTGATGGCTTAGGAATATTGTTATTGATAATATCTGTGTGGTGGTGTGACCTTCTTGTGTGTCATGCATATTATGGATTTTGATGTGTTATTTCCAATGTTCTACTCGGTGTCTCTAATTCTATTTATTGACTTGAATTGTGATAGTATGCTTGCACAAGCAAACACCGTAACATGTCACCTATATTATTACAATATACACATACTGATCTTACTCCATAAAGTTATCATAGACAAAAGAGGATATATATTTCTGAGAGCGATCATTTTTTGTTCCTTTATTACTAAGTAACTAAACGAGGAGCTAGGAAGAAGGCATCAATCAAGTCACTCAAATTGCTCAAAGCAAGGAAAGTATAAGGGACCATTCAGTCAATTCAACAAATAAAAGCTAGTAATAAGGGCCCCAATTATTATTTCCTTTTTAAAAGCATAATGAGAACGAGAATTAGCCTACGTATTTTTTGTATATATCCAAGTGAAGTGGGAATGGAATAATTCAAAATAAATCTTTCTTATCTTCTCTTTGCCTCTGTTTCTTTATCAGATTCTGGTTCTCTTTTTGAGCTCCACTAATTCTTAGGGCCCATATTGTCGTAGAGAATTGTTTTTAGGTAGCACCATATATTAAGCTTTTCCATAGTTTAGTCAAGTAAGCGTACTCAAGGCTGCAAATGGTGGATAACTTTTTTTCTAGATATTTAAATTTTAAAATAGATATTCTTTTAAACTTTTGATATTAGATATGCTTTCCGTCTATTTCCTAACACCACCAAGTGTTTTATTATGTTCATCGAGGAATATGGTAAATAGGTAGTTGCGAATTTTTCATCTTTTTAAGTTTGAGCCTAGAAAATGAAGAACAGCTTGATAGAAAGCACTTTACTCATTTATTATTAGGGCTTACCCAATATATATAGATCATATTTTATAAGATCATTTGAACCAAATATTTTTTGTTCGAATTTTGTATGTTAAAAGCAGTGGCGGAGGCAGGATCTCCATGAAGGGGGTTCAAAATTTTTTTTTTTAGCTAATGGAAATTGAACTTATGTCCTTATCAAGGTTTTGAACCCCCTTGACCACTAAACTACACTTTTGAGTTGTGTTAAGGGGGTTCAAAACTTAATATATAAAGGTAAAAAATAGATTTTGCCTTATATATACAGTGTAACTTTTCGGTGAAAGAGTTCGGATAAACCCCTTTCTGCCCCCCTAAATCCGCCCCCGATTAAAAGATCTACTAAATAAACACAAATGAATTCACATCCAGCAAATCAAATTTGGATGTAATAAAATCCAAAACTTTAACCTATAATGTTCAAATGCTAAATTCATCTCTGATCCAGCGCGAATCCATATATTAATCAAGGCAGTCATGAATTTGGGGCTTTTGCATCCGTACTTGCCTTTTGGGTCACGTTTTAACTTATACCCGCTTTATAAAAAAATTGCAAGCGTACCCGCTTTTCGCATAACTTCAGCATACGGGGCTGAAGTAGCAAAGGCAAACGCGCAAAACTTCAGCATTCTAGTAGACGGGCCTGAAGTAGCTTGCGAACTTCAGCTCTAGAGCTGAAGTTTTTGTCTTTGTAACTGGGGAACTTCAGCTCTACAGCTGAAGTTTTTGTCTTTGTAACTCGCGAACTTCAGCTCTAGAGCTGAAGTTTTGTCTTTGTAACTGGCGAACTTCAGCTTAACTAGCCAACTTCAGCTCAGCAAGGAAAAGGGGGCTGAAGTTATTTAAACAGTGGGTACAAGTTAAAATTAAAAAAAAAACGGGTATAGGTTAAATAGGGGCGACCAAATAAGGTGTCCCGCGTAATTTTAAACATGAATTTTGGGTACATGATATATACCTAAAGCGAACAAAAGTGTTTCAATATGATATTGCAGCGTCGTCATATGGGTGAAATGGTACCCGTTCTTTATCCATATTAAATATGAATCGGTCGAATAATTTATCCATTTTTTTATTACCCGTTTTCGACCTGAACCATATCCGATCCGACCCGCCCGTTTACCCCTCCTCTATGTAACTATGTATTTGACTAATCATGCAAAGTAGAGCTATTGTCACATGTATAAGATCGTGCATGACACTAATGGAGTATATATCTTTTGAATCATTGTTTGATTATATATTGGACTAAATTTTTGAAGATGGAGTTTCAATTTTGAAAAAGTGGTTTGATACTTTCTCAAGCTAAGTATAATAATATTTTTCCTTCACAAAAAATATAATAGTTTTTGAAATGAAATGCATGTGTAAATATAATTTCAATTATCGAATATTCTTTTTCAACTTAACTTTTTTCGAAAAAATTCCGGATCTCATTTTTTTAGTGTACAAAGGCCTAACAATTAGAAAACGAGAATGTATTTTTTGGGAAAAGTGTACGATTAGCCACTAATAACACATGTATTTATTTTTAAGTCACTTTAAAATGTCTTTAGTCTTTAGTCACTGCTTTAATACTTTAACTGCCCGGACGAAAATACCCTTCTGCTCATGTCCTTAACTTTTGAACTTAACTTCAGGACTTCAGGAGTGCATGTCCTTAACTTTTGAACTTGGAACTCTAAGTTCAGGACTTCAGGACTACATGTCTTTAACTTTTTAACTTAACTTCAAGACTTCAGGACTATATGTCCTTAAATTTTGAGCTTGTTAGTCTAAGTTAAGGACTTCAGGACCTATTGTCCTTAATTTTTGAACTTGTAACTGTAAGTTCAGGACCTATTGTCCTTAACTTTTGAGCTTGTTAGTCTAAGTTAAGGACTTCAGGACCTATTGTCCTTAATTTTTGAACTTGTAACTGTAAGTTCAGGACCTATTGTCCTTAACTTTTGAGCTTGTTAGTCTAAGTTCAGGACTTCGTGACCTATTGTCCTTAACTTTTGAACTTGTAACTGTAAGTTCAGGACCTATTGTCCTCAGCTTTTGAGCTTGTTAGTCTAAGTTCACGACCAAGTGTCCTTAACTGTTGAAATTGTAATTCTAAGTTCAGGACCAAGTGTCCTTAAATTTTGAACTTAAAATAATAATTAGATGATATAGATTTTGTTTATATATCTATAATATATAAAAGTGAAACTCTTCTTCTTTTTTCCCTTTCTTCTCGACCAAACAAAGGAATTACATGAATTCCATTACAAGTGCATTTCCGTGAAACAAACCAAGTTCTCATTCTTAGAGCTAACAAATACTCACAATCGTGAATATTTGACATGCGTATGAGGAAAGAAAGAAAACCAGAAAGAGCTTTTCCGTGCAAGTTCAACAGCTCTTCAGATGGAGATAGATTAGGCAGTGATTTATTTTATTGAGGATTAGGGTTTAAGGTCTTGTTTTAATTAGATTTGTTAAATAATTTTATTAAATAATTAGTTTAATTAGTGTTGAATATATCAAATATTAGTATTGTTAAATTGCAGGTTCATCCCGAGTAACACTACTACGAGGATAATCACCAACACCACCAGAAAGCTTTATGATGCCCCTTATACGAGTTGGAGCGAATTCCCATTCTCGCTAAAGGAGCAAAATTTCAATGAATTTAAGGTATAAATTTTCTTTTAAGCTTTATAATTATTTATATTTATGATATTTTCATACAATATTTAACTTTTGAAATACAGAGAAAGTGTGTATGGGAACACCGCGATAGCGCGGAGGTGGCGCGTAATTTTAATCTTAAGGCTCGGAAGCGATTGTCACATAGTTTCTCCAACGCTAGATTGTACAACCAGAAGCCTAACTGGTTGCTTGACGATTTTTGGAGGGATTTGCAATGGCAGTGGCTTACTGCGGAGTTCTTAAAGAAGAGCGAAAAAGGAAAGAAAGCTCGCGCATCCGAGAAGGAAGGCTCCTTGCACACTGGAGGTGTGATCAGCCAAGGGACTATAAAAATAAGATTGGTACGTAATTTATTCCTTTATTTTAATTTTCAAAGTATATCTATTCTGTTTATTAACTATAATTTATGAATTTTCAGGAAAAGAAGCTGGGTCGTCCAATGAAGCAAGATGCGTTATTCAAGGAGACTCGTATTGTCAAGAAAAAGAAAGAGACTGATCCAGAAAGGTTGGTCGATGACCGAACATCGACTGTACATGTAAGTTTTCTCTTTTCATTAAGTATTCTGATATACTCTAATATAATCTTTCAAATACTAATTAAATAAAAAATTTCTTATAGGGTCGCTTCAGAGTTGACATGGAGGAATTCATACGCAGTCAACCACCTAATGAGTCGGGCGAGCCAATCCACATTTCGGAGGAGGATGCAGAAATACTATGGATGCAGGCAGCCGGAGGTGCAAAATATGGGAAGGTATACGATCTTCCTAATAAGAAGTTCCACCACTATCACTGTGGAATGCAAGGAATAGGAACTTCCTCGCAAGCCGAGCAACTTGATGGGGAGAGCCTCTCCACTATGCGGGAGACTGTGACAAAGCTCACAAGCGAGCTATAAGCATCCAAGGAACGAGAAAGGCTTAGAGATGCTCAGTACGTTAGCATACAAGCTCAATACCAAGGCATGCAAGCTCAGTACGAAGCTATGCAAGCTCAGCTTAAATCTCTCATAGCTTCTGGAGCTTTTCCGATTCCCCGGTCTCGCGAGCCATCGCCAGAGGCTCAACTTGAACGTGAACGTTCCTTCCGTCCTCCCAATGTTAGTTCCTCCCGTCCTCCCCGTGATCGTTCTTCTCGTCCACCACGAAATGACCCTTCTC
>ML347132.1:0-20673 GCA_005239505.1 Nicotiana paniculata | reverse complement strand
AGAAATCGATGTTCTTGCTCTTCAATGGAATTTTCTTCTTGTCTACTGTTAATCCACAAAATTTTTTTCTCTAATTATGTTTTAGGAGTCTATTTATAGGTCTAGGGTGAACCCTAACCGTGTAGGAGACTCCTATTTCAACCGGGAAACATTTAACTCGTCAAACTCGGACTTGGGCGAAACTGGGGACCTGGCGTTTGGTGGCTAACGCCAGGCAAGGGCTGGCGTTTCAGCCCTAACGCCTGGCTAACGCTAGGGTAGGGCTGGCGTTTCAGCCCTAACGCCTGGCTAACGCTAGGGTAGGGCTGGCGTTTCAGCCCTAACGCCAGGGTAGGGCTGGCGTTTCAGCCTTAACGCCTGGCTAACACCAGGGTAGGGCAGGTTGTTTGGCTCTGTCGCCCGGCTCTCGCCCGGGTGCCTCCTTTCGCGTATTTTTCGACGTATTTGCATCATTTTAGCCCCGTTTCCATCTTCGCTTCACCTACATATGAAATAACTCCATTAAGCACATAATAAGTGTAATTTTATCATTAAAGCGCATCAAATGTAAGGTATATCCCATGTTAAACTATGCAATTTAGTCTCGCATCAACTCCCATCTCAGAAGCTTTGGCTGTTTATGCTTCTGCACCACACTGAAAAACCATAAAGATAAGATTGAACCAAGAGCAACCCCTCATGTCTTTGTGGGATATCCATCTAATTCAAAAGGTTACAAAGTCCTAAGTTTGGTCACAAGGAAGATACATGTGTCAAGAGATATATTTTTTCATGAGAATGTGTTCCCTTTCCATCTGTCTTTCAATTTCAAGGACATATCTTGTCCTGGAAAGTTTCCTTCTGTCCAAGGGAGTCTTCCTAATGTTTCAGTTTTTCCTTCTGAATTTGATGTCACTCATGAATCTAGACACCACTCCATTGCAGTGTCACATGAACCTCACCATAGTCCAATGTCACTTACCTATTTCACACAACCACAACCAATCTTCACCCATTCCTTGGATCACAGTGAAAACTTAGAGACTGAAACACCTCCACATAGCTCCTCTGACCCTATTGGCTCTTCTGAAAACCAGAGTCCTGCACCATGCAGGCCTGCTAGATCACATAAAACACCTGTTTATTTGAAGGACTATGTATGTTCAATCCCTAATCTGCAACCATGCACATCTAACCAGAGCTCAGACACACAATCCACATCCTTCACTACCTTCTTACCAAATGAACAACCTTTTTCCTTCCATGCATTGAATCCTGAGAGTTAGCAAATGGTAAAAAGCATCTCACATGAGTGTGAGCCTTGTTCATATGAAGAAGCAGCCTCAAATCCTGCCTGGCAAACAACAATGACCCAAGAATTCCATCTATTGTATGCAAATCACACTTGGGACCTAGTTCCTCTTCCTGATGGAAAGAAAGTCATAGGTTGCAAGTGGGTGTATAAGATCAAGCATAGGGCAGATGGAAGGATTGAAAGATTCAAAGCAATATTGGTTGTTAAAGGTTACACTCAACAAGCTGGGATAGACTATACAGAAACCTTCTCACCAGTGGTAAAGATGACCACTGTGAGAGCTCTTGTAGGTACTGCAATTAAGAAGGGCTGGAAAATATTTCAACTAGATGTAAATAATGCCTTCCTTCATGGAGAACTACATGAGGAAGTATACATGGAAGTACCACCTGGTTTAGTCATAGAAAAACCAGACTTAATGTGCAAGCTGAACAAATCTCTATATGGCTTGAAGCAAGCCAGTCGACAGTGGTATGAAAAACTTGTAGAAGCATTATGTTCAAAAGGTTACACTCACTCACTATTGGACTACTCTTTGTTTCACAAGAAGAAGGACAATACACTGGTGTTTGTAGCAGTATACGTGGATGATGTTATACTCAAAGGAGATGATCTTGATAAAATCAATTCCCTAAAAGAATTTTTGGACCAGACTTTCAAGATCAAAGACTTGGGACTTTTGCACTACTTCCTGGGGCTAGAGGTGTTGTATAAAGAGAATGGGGTACTGATGTCTCAGAGAAAGTTCACTATGGACTTACGGAAGGAATATGATTGTTTGCAGCAACCATCATTGTAATCTCCCCTTGATCCCTCACTCAAATTGAAAGTTGATCAAGGGAACCTGCTAGAAGATCTCACTCAATACAGGAAGTTAGTAGGTAAGTTGAACTTCATCACCAATACAAGGCCTGATATAGCCTTCAGTATGCAGCATCTCAGTCAATACATGCAGAGTCCCAGAGACACTCACTTAAAGGCTGCTTATTATGTGTTGAGATACTTGAAAGGTGACCTAAACTTGGGGATATTTCTTTCCAAGAACAAAGATTACAACATTCGGGCCTTCTGTGATTCAGATTGGGTTGCTTGCTCAGAGTCTAGAAGATCTGTCAGTGGTTATCTAATTCTACTTGGTGGAAGTCCAGTTAGTTGGAAGTCAAAGAAGCAGTCCACCATAGCCTTATCCTCAGCTGAAGCAGAGTATCGATCAGTTAGAGCAGTGGTTGGTGAACTCGTGTGGTTAGCCAGACTGTTTGAAGAACTATCAGTCCCAATATCTCTCCCAATTCCAGTATTCTGTGACTGTCAAGCAGCTCTACACATAGCCAAGAATCTAGTTTTTCACGAACGAACCAAACATATTGAAGTTGACTATCATTTCGTACGTGACAAACTTCAAGAGGGACTCATCTCATTGCACTATGTTCCTACTTCTGACCAGCTAGCTGACATCTTTACTAAGACTCTCACAGGGATCAAGCATTCCACTTTGCTTGACAAGTTGGGCGTGAGTTCCTCCCTTCCAACTTGAGGGGGGTATTGAGCACCGTATATAATGTATATAATGTATATATATATATACACTGCATATACAAAGTATACTTATTGAGCACTATATGGTAGTTAAGGTAGTTAGTGGCCAACTCACTGCCAGCTGTCACTCTTCTTCTTCTTTCTTCATTGTCTATAAATAGGACTTCTACAGATACATTCATTTTGAGTTTTTACATAAAATGAAGTGATCCATGGTTGCTTCGAGAATGTTCTCTCTCAATATCTCTCGCACAAGTTGAAGCTCACTTCAATGGCTTCATTCTAGCATTTGACAAGTTTAAGTGAATACCACACTGTTTATCCTTAAAATCAGCTAAAAATTAAACTTATAATGTAGTTTTAAGGACACGCGATTTCACCTAATATCAATTGAAAATGTGATGATTAATAACAGAAATTGACAATAAAGCAAAGCAAACCAGTGTTGAAATATAATTCAGCCCTCGAATGCCCTCGAACTGACTGATACTAGAGTAATGACTTATAAAGCAAACTGATGAACAAAAGAGTATAACCGAAAGAGAGTGTTATATTGCTTTGATATGCGAGAATAATGTGTCTTACAGATGATTAGAAACCCCTCCCCCCCTCCCTTTATATAGTAAATCTCATGGTTAGCTAAATAATCGTTCTTGATTTAATTCGTTTCGAGATTTTCGCCATGAGCTTCGACCAGTCACGGGTATCTCGCTTTTCTGTTATTATGCTATCTTCGGTCTTGCTCGATGTTACCCTATTTGGTCTCGATCCTTACCGGTCTCGATCTCGACAGGTACCTCGAATCCCGAATTCAGTACCTTGTCCTCATGCCTCAGTCTGATCTACTACGGGGCCGATCTTCGATCTATCCCTCTAGTCTCGATTAATCAGTAAAATTGGATAAATTCATTTAATCGTATATAGATAGTCCCCTTATTTTTTAGAGTGTAATAACAAGAAATGAATTGAGCCTTCGATTTTTGAAGTGCAATGACAATTACTTTCAAATTAAGTTCCGTAACGACAAAACACAACTTTTTCTAAACAGTGGGATAATATTAAACCAAACACCTAACAAAGAGTAAAGGTTCTTAATTTCCAATAGTACTCGGGCATATTTGACAATTTCCCCATAAATTAGAATTAGATAAATTGTAAAGCCCTAAACTATTAATAAACCCCTTCTCCAAGCTTCATTTAAACCCCATTTCAGTTCCTTTTCTTCTAAAAAGAACTTTCTGGAAGATTCCTTCCCTGCATTTTGATCAGGTAAAAAATCTTCATTTGAAAATTCGGTTTTCTTAATCTACACATTCTTTTATGTATTTTGATGTAGTTTTTGTTTTTCCTAAAAACCGATTGTGAAGGACCTTATAGTTACAGGAGTTTGGTGTGTTCTTAGTTCTTATTTGATTTTCAAGTGAGTAAATTTACGAAAAAATAACTTAAATAAGTTTATTTTTGTCTTTTTTTTTATGATTCTGGGTTTTAAATAAATTTTTTGTTTGGTATGATTCTGGGTTACAAATAAGTTTATGTTTTTTTAAGTAGCTATAATAACTGAGCATTTGTATCGAGTCCTATTATGTGAATGATCTGTATCCATTCTGCTATATTCAGGCCCATTCTAATTTTATGTGTTAAATCGTAATTTGGATCAAACCCTGTGCGTGTTTATGATGTCTGCTATCTGTTTGCTTTTTGTCTTTGACTCTGTTATATATTCTCTAGACAATTCAGTACATTTATTTATGAGTCTGTGAGTAAGCATGCACAATTGTTAGATTCTTTTCGGAGCAAACGAATAGTCTCTCTGGATTTTGCTTACATTTAGTGTAAAATATAATTTGTACTTGAGTTTGTTAATTGGATGATCATGTATTATCGTATTGTCCTTTGAGCTAAGGCTACAGATATAGAAGTATTAATTCGTTACCTTTTTTTGTTAAGATAAATATACCAATTATTTCCACTAACCCCTTTTGAATCTTAGTGCGCATGATAAGTATTTGAGTGTTTCATATAAGTTTCAACGAAATAGTACTAACAAACAATTGGATGTGAAAAATGAGATTAAGCCATCCACACATTTTCTCAATTCAATTGTTCAATCTTGTTAAAAAAGTAGTCATTGACTCATTGCTACAATTTCCTGTTGTATTGGTCTTGCTTGTTATTTGAATCGATTGGATTTGTTGAACTGTTTATGCGTATTCCGTCAGAAGGTAGACAGATTAAGTGGCATACAAAGTGTTTTTATGGCCATATAATGAAACTAGAAGAGTATCCTTTCAAATTTGGATTTTCTGTAAGTAAAGATCTTACGGATAATTCACGGAGTAAAAACTGTAAATTTTGTCAAGTCCTTTGTGTTGGAGCTTTCTGTGATGGAATTACCTGCTGACTAATTAAAAGAGATGTAGGCTTACTTGCAAATGCTCTTTAGGATACTCATGGATCACTCCTTTTCCATATTAGCAGGCTTTTGTTAAATGATTATAATGATGACTATTATTGGCTTTACTTTCAGGGATTAGCAAGATGGATCTCAAGAATGTTAAGGTTCCTAAGATGCCTGCTGGTGGTGCCGCTTCTGCTTTGATTAAGTTGGGAGTTGTTGCTGGTCTTGGTGTGTATGGAGTTGCTAACAGTCTCTACAATGTTGATGGCGGGAATCGTGCTATTGTTTTCAACCGTATTCTTGGTGTTAAAGATAAGGTATGTTTTGTCCCTTCCCTATTGGACTAAGATCGTTTTTGGACCCTTTTTTCAGTACATATATTAGATTGACCTGAGGGCTAGCATCCACTGGACAGTCATCTCTGAAGCTCTATCTATGTTTAAGAAATCTAGTTAGGTCAGAGCTGGATTTTACTGCCTTCTGCGGTTAAGGAAGTTCTTCTAGTATCGCGTTGCTTCTTTAATATTTCGTTTAGGATATGCTTGATGGATCTTTCTTCTGGATTTTTTCGTTTTTGTGAGATAGAGATCAATATGTGTTGTTCATATTTCTTTGATACCGTGATGATCAAGAACATTTAAGTAGTCAATCAATCAACCACCTACACCTCAATCTCAGAGTAGTTGGGTCAACTATATGTATTTCTATATCTTTTTGCTCTATCCGGACACATCTCGTCCCAAAATCCAATAATTTGTCTTTCAATACGACATATTAATTCGTAGAACTCGAGGTTTTCTAGATTTCATACTTGTTCTTCATACCTATATAGATGTAAAAGGAGGAGGTTGAAGTGCTAAAGTAATCAAATTATGTTGTATCCTCAAGCACGTTCAAGTTATATATTTTAAAGTTATTCTCATCTCTTTATTATATCTTTTATCTCCAATGTGGTTATTTGATGTTGTACATCCTAGTTTATGACCTTTAGTCCTGTTTTTCGTCTACTATCGACGTGCCTTATGCATTTTTGATACATGATGTTGGATATTTTATTAATAGGTTTATCCAGAGGGGACACACTTCATGATTCCCTGGTTTGAAAGGCCTGTCATATATGACGTTCGTGCACGTCCACATCTAGTGGAAAGCACTTCTGGCAGTCGCGACCTTCAGATGGTAAATTCTTCTCTCAGCACTTGCTTGGTTCCCTACTACCACATATAAAAAGGAAAGAGAAACCAAGATTTGGGATTGGAGGACAAAAGTAACATTTGGTAAAGACTGTACAAACTTATGAGGGATAGAAGGTGTTCATCATATGTTCCCTTAATCCTAGGAGCAGAGCGTTTCTGTGTTATAAGAATGACAGGTTGTAAAATATATCTTGTTCCTTAATTATTTTCAGGTTAAAATTGGACTTCGGGTTCTCACGCGTCCAGTACCAGACCAACTTCCCACTATTTACCGAACTCTTGGTGAAAATTATAATGAACGTGTCCTGCCATCAATTATTCATGAAACTTTGAAAGCAGTGGTTGCGCAGTACAACGCTAGCCAGCTCATCACCCAGAGAGAGGTACGTGCAATAGGACATATACCTACTTAGTGTGTTGATGTAGCTATTGGTAGAAGTAGTTATTGCGCTATAGGTCATAACTGGTAATATTGCATCTGTACTGTATGGTGTGGTTGGCGCCAAATGTGAGGAATGCTCTGATATTGGATATATGCTCCACTTCCTTCTCTGAAGTAGGGGACTATGGTGGATAGCTGCAAATTTTCTATTTGGCTGCCGTAGAAACTCATTGGAATTTTAAAGGTTCTTCACCATCTTTGCTTAAACTTGTGTACTTGTGCAGAATGTTAGTAGAGAAATACGGAAGATCTTAACTGAAAGGGCAGCCAACTTCAACATCGCTCTAGATGATGTGTCCATAACTAGCTTGACTTTTGGAAAGGAATTCACGACTGCAATTGAAGCAAAGCAAGTGGCTGCTCAAGAAGCTGAGAGAGCAAAGTATATTGTGGAAAAAGCAGAGCAGGATAAACAAAGTGCTATTATTAGAGCTCAGGTCATAATATTTTCCATATCATATCCTTCTTTCTTTAATATAATCTCCAGTTACTTCTTCAACTTGTCATTTTACATGGAATATTAAGATTAATGGTGCTTGAATTCCTTCCTGCAGGGTGAGGCTAAGAGCGCGCAGCTGATCGGTCAAGCTATTGCCAACAATCCAGCGTTTATCACGCTCAGGAAAATTGAAGCAGCAAGAGATAATGCGCATACCGTTTCAAATGCAGCAAACAAAGTATACTTGAGTTCTGATGATTTGTTGCTCAACCTTCAGGGCTTGAAGTTGGAGACAACCGGAAGAAAGTAACCAGGAAGCGACCATGGCTAAACGGTTTGCTGTTTCACCATTGCATTTTCTTCCTCTGCTTGTTAATAGTTGGGGACTATTTCTTAGATATGGAATTGGAGATAGCCTCTTGTTGGCGATTGAGATAGCAATTTGGTCTCGTAGTCTATCTTTCTTTTCAACTTCGAATTTTCCTTTCCAGGTCATACACTTCTTTTAAATGTTGTTCCTCGGAGAATAAATATGAAAATTGAAGCTATAAAGAGAAATCATATCTAGGCCTGCTCTCCATTTCATCCTTTATCAGCTGTCTTTATTACCTAAATTAAATGTGGAAGCCTCGTCTTTCATATATCCAGTTCTAAATGTGTTTAGTCTGAGTTTTTGATGCGCACATATATGTTTCTTCCTCCCTAATTATTGTCTCAAGTAGAGCCTGTTGGCAACTCAAACCATGCTTTTTTAGGTGAATTCTCAATGTTTTTATTTATTAGGGACGTTAAAAAGAAAAAGAAAGGATTTTTACCTTGTATAGCCGTACACTTGAAAAAATTATCGGCATTATTCGGGTCGTTAAAAAGAAAAGGAAGGGATTTTTTACATTGTATAGCCGTCAACTTGAAAAGATTATCGGCAGATATGTAATTAGTGTATAATTTATGTATATTAGTTAGAGAATTTAAATATTTTGTGTAACTTCCCTGAACGAAACAAGTTGGCCAACTCTTATATTTGGTAATATCAAGGTAAGCTTAATCAATTAAAACAACTTGGTTACGTACTTACGAGCCAAGTCATTAACATTCTAAATGAGGGAAGTGAATTTTTACGTCAAATAAAGGCGTGAATTAATTCTGGCCTTTAAACCTTTTACTAAAAACCCATATCCTTCAAATAACGAATGAACCAGAACCCTATATCATAAATCTTTGCCTTAGAGAGTTTTTAGCATATTAAATTTCCCTTTTCCCTTCGACATTCCGTTATATATACTTATAAATTAATCCCCGAAACTGATCTTCATACATTGAATTAAAATCTTAAAAATAAAATTTTACAAGAATCAACACACGTAACAATGGAGGCCACAAAGAAATTAGGAACAGAAAATGTTGTAGCATCTGAAAACCAATTGGAAATACCCTTATTAGATGATGAACAAATTGTTGAAAAACCAAAGAAAACACCAGCACAAAAGGTCATTCGAAAAACGTTCAAGAAAACAGCCATTTTAGCCAATCTTTTACCTTCAGGTTCTGTTCTTGCATTCCAAGTATTGTCACCAGTTATAACACATGAAGGTCAATGTCATTCCTCAATTAGCCATTCTATGACATTAGGCCTTTTAGCCTTTTGTGCAATCTCTTGTTTTTTCCTTAATTTTACGGACAGTTTTCGCGACGAAAGAGGGAAAGTTCGTTATGGATTGGCCACATTCAGAGGTTTATGGATTATTGATGGCTCGAATATTACCATTCCTCCTGAGGAAGCAACAAAATATAAGTTGAAATTTTTGGATGTGTTTCATGCCTTATTATCTATACTTGTTTTTGGCGCTGTCGCGGCGTTTGATCAAAATGTGATCAAATGTTTGTATCCTTCTCCATCACAAGAAACTCAAGAGATTCTTGCAATTTTGCCTATGGCTGTTGGTGTCATTTGCACATTGCTGTTTGTTGCATTCCCTACTACACGCCATGGAATTGGCTTCCCTCTTTCACGTCGTTAGGGATATACTCATTTCTTTTCTCTTATTCAATTTAATTCTTCTTAAAAATTGATGTACATGGGCCTAAACAGTGGCGGAATCACATTGGTCAAACTGAATCCTCCTTGCCAAAAAATTAATCTTCCTCTTTATGTATGAAATTACAGACATATAGTGAATGTACGAGTCTCTTTAACTTTTAAACAGCTCCCTTTGTACTTCCCTTCACAGGATAGGTAGGAAAAAGAAAGAAAGTAGATAACCGTTGATACAGCCCGGTTGGAATCCCAACGGTCAAACAAATGTGTTCGTTCCTCACCTCTTTCCAATCACATATATTCTAAGATGTCTAAAGGTGGGATAAAGAAAGGAGGATTGATCGACCAGCTTTAGATAGGTGAAACTTTTTTTTTTATGTGTATGTATCAATTGTACTGAATCCTATTAAGTATTAACACAAGGAACGTTACTATATCAAACGGGATTCAAGATATGTTTTAGGTCATGAATTTGATTCTCAATTGACATTTAGTAATATTTGAATATCGTCTTTGATCTTGCCTCCGCCACCATCTAAAATCCTCTCAATTTGTAGAAATTCTAATATTACTATTTACACTGTGCTTTGTCGAAAAGTTTCATAAAATTCCATTTTGTCTCACCAAAATTCATCGTTCCAACTAATTAGTTTCATCTTTAATTTGATAGAAGGTTTGAATTTGACCAACTAATTAATGTCATTTAAATATAGTAGTAAACACCTCGCTTAGTCAAATTATAAACGAATAGGAACATGACAGTAGAAGAGTTTAAAATACGGCTTTGTTACAAAAACGCGTGGCCGTGTGTCTGATGAAGATAGTGGACTTGACCGGTAAGCTATTGCTATCAGAGCCGAAAGTCATCGCACCCAAGTGAAGTTTCTTTTTATTGATTTAAAATTTAATAAATAAAGTTACTCGTTATCTATAATAATGAGAGTTAGTAAGTACAAAATAATGAAAGATAATATAAATACCCAATAAACTTAGTTAAAATATGTGCAAGTCGAACACCATGTAATAAAAAAGAATATGATTGTTTCATCAAAAAGTATGAGACGTTTTGTTGAATTAATTAAATAAGAAGATAGAGGGTAAATCTTAGTTAAGGATAATTAATTCTAGATCTGAGATGGATAACATGAATAGAAAAATATAATTGAGTATAAATGTCGGCAGTAGTTATGGCCGGATGTAATAGCATAAAAAAGACCTTGCATTTAATAACATTAAATGACGATAAAACGTAAATAACGGAGAAGATTCACCCAATCTTGAGTGAGGTGGACCCTCTTTCATTTGATAAAGATGAATGATGGATTAATACAAGAATCATAAAACCCTTTTTACATTTGACAGGGATTGTGGGATAACAAATTCTCTAATCTCCTTAGAGAGATGTATTTTTTATCTAAATCTAAAGATAGAGAGTCCTCCCGTTTCAGAGAAGTCCTCCCTCCCCTTTATAAGGGTTATCCCCAAAAAAGTACAATTATTTATTCAGTAGAATATTCCATTTGAAGATTCCAAAGCAAAACTAGTTGTCACATCTATCTAATCTACTCGACCTCGGCCTTATTGATCACTGCTCGACTTCGGCCTTATTGATCACTGCTCGACTTCGGCCTTATTGATCACTGCTCGACCTCGGCCTTATTGATCTGCTCCACTTCGGCCAGACAGTTCAGTTCGATTCGAAGGTTACTCATGACAGTTGTCTCCGCATACGGAATTTCTCTGATCAAATTTTGACCCGCGCTAGAAACTATTTATATTTTGTAGCAAAAAAGAATATAAAATTTATATAATTTTTGTATACAATATACATAATGCATACGCATACAATATATATATATATATATATATATATATATATATATATATATATATATATATATATATATATATATATATATATATATATATANNNTATTTTTTTTTTTTTTTGAGTATTATTTTAAAAGTGACTATACTGTATGATTGTGACGAAAGAATAGGAGTACTAATAATCGCTAATAACGCTTGTTGATTATATACACACAACACCAAGTCACCAACACCCATTAGACGAAAGCATAAATGAGTCATTTCTCGGCGGCTAAGGTGTTCCCAAATAAGGTGGCGTTTAATTGAAAATTTTTTAGAAGAATTTCTTAAAGTAAAAAATTTCAAACTTTTGCGAAGAGTATTTTCAATTGAACACCAATTTATTGAAGAAGTTCTTTCTTTTAAGTATTTAGTTGAAAAGCGATTTAAAATACCTTTTCCAATTTATTTTATGTAGCATTTTTTACCCGATTACAATAATTCGAAAAGGATTTAAGATTTTTGAAATTTATACTTCTAAACTTCCAATGATATTGTGACTATGCAGCAAAGGGGTGGCAAATGGGTCTACGTCAGATATTGGCGGGTCAAAAACGGATAATATAAAAAAGAATAAATTATCAGACCCAACTGATATTTAACACAGATAGAATGGGCTGACCGGTGGATAATATAGATATTCATATTATTCATGACTTCTTGAATATGATTACTTTGGAAGAATTCTTAATATTCCAAACTTGAGAAACCTCTAATCTAAATCTTTACAAATGTAAAGGTTAAACTCATTACTTGTTTATTAATTATTCATTGGTTATCTATTTTTTTGAGCGGATCATATGATTCTTATTCATGTTCGATCCGTTTTTAAAAATTTGTTATCCAACCTATGTTTTAGCGATAATGTGCATTAGGGTTGAGCAATTGGATCGAATATCCGAAAATCCGAATCGATCCACTCAATTAGGATTTCGGATATTTGAAACGGATATGGATTATGTTTTTTAAAATTTTGGATGTACGGATCGGATTTGAATTGGTATAATTTTAACTCGATCCGATCTGATCCGAAATCCAAAATTATTTGGACATGTATAAATACTAAACTTTAATTTTAGGGTTAAATTTATTTCATCGAGCTTCTCTGTCTCTAAGCTCTCTTCAGAGAGACTGTTGCTCTATTCCGCCTCTCTTCTCTGTTTTCCGATTATCAGCGGCGACCAGACACGCCTCTTCCTTTATTGACTTGAATAACCCAGTGAATTCAGCTTGCCTAACGTTCTAGCAGAGATCTTTTGGTATGAAATAGTGTCGTTACTGAATGAAGATCTAGGTCATGCCTGCATTTTATGCATGATGAGATCACTAATTGCCTTTTATATTGCTAAGCTATGTGTTGGGAAATTTTATTCTATTGTTGATGAAGAATGGATGAAATAATGCGTGGTCATAGAGGATGGAGGCAGCCAGCTACGCTAGGGATAGAATAGCAATAGCCGTAATAATACATACAATCTAATCCGACAATTCAAAATATTTATCCGGTTTAAATTTTAAAATTCGATCTGATCCGATGTTAATTCGAATCGGATTCGAATTGCATTTTATAGAATTCGAAATTCAAAATATACGAAATCCGATCCGATCCATCACGTGGATGGATAATTATTTTCCTAATCTATTTTGCCACCACTATGCAAGCATCATTAAAGTAAAAGGAGGTAATTACAGTACTGCGCAGCAGATTTTTTCCGTTTCGAATTGGTCATCATCTCTTAATTATAACTCAAGCATTTGCACTCCTACGCCAACCACAATCGAATTCTTTTTCACCCAAATGTGGGTAGATCTAGTTGCCTGTATCTTACAAAGCCACGTCAAGAAGTAAAACAAAACAAAAGGAAGAATCTTGGCTGTTGGTGTTGTGACATACTTAGATTACACGTGTCAGAGGGCAAGCGTATTGTAGAGTTAAGGACAGCAAAACCAATCCTCATTCCATAAAACAGCGGCAGTCATCGTCGTGTAATAATCTACACTATACATTTCAAAAAGCCGGCAGGTGCCGTCAGTCAACATCTATAGCACTTTTGTCTTTGAAAACGCCCGCGTGTCCAGGGGCGGACCCACCTTGTACGAAGAATTAATTATTTTTATCGTTAAATTTCATCAGAAAATAATGAAATTGATAAATAATTATCATACATGAACCCCCTTGACATCGACAGAGGTTATGGAGCAATGGCAAGGGGGTTCATTTTCAAGCTTATGTTAGGGTTGCAAGTTTGAGTCTCAGCTGAAGTGGATGTACTATATTTCTATGGCCTTTTAATATTTCCTATTTGTCTTTGTTTTCTTACTTTTCTTAATGAATTCCTTTCTTTATTTAAATACAATAAAAGTTATTTTTATGAACTTCCTCCATTGTACTTCAAGAAAATGTAATCGTTTCCACAAAGTGAATTTTTGTTTTGGTGCTTTATCGAAATTATTTGTGTTAATTTAGTTTAGTTTAGTTTAGTTTATTTAAAATTGTTAATTTGTGTTATACTCAAAACTTTAATTTGGTGTAAATTTTCTTTTTCTCTAACAATTTGTATAAATTAGTTTAGTTTATAACTTTTTGTCTGTGTCTGTTGTTTGTAATAATTTTGTATGTTAATTTCTTAGAGTTATAGTACGATTTTTAAGTAGGTTAAATAATTTTTAGTTAAATTTTTAAATTTTTTGAAACAAATTTGTTAATTTATATAGATAAAATTTCAAAAACAATTAAAGGGAATTCTTTTTTTTTTTTTTTTAATTTCCTCTTCATTTTGAATTGATCTGATCAACAAAAAAGAGCATTGCACAATTCCGTTTATTGCTTCACTTATACATCGACTACAGTAATTTTTTATTTAACCCGCTTGTATAAAATTCTGGGCCTGCCACTGCGCGTCCACGTAATCCCTACACCTTTTTCTATTATTACTCTCTTGGGCGGCCTCCCATCTCCTGTCAAACTAGATCTATGTTGAGACCGCGTTAAAGAATTTTTTTTTTAGCATAACCTAGGTAATTTTCACACAAAAAGAAGAAAGGAAACATATAACTAATTGATTGTGATTAAAATATAACCAGGAGCCTCTCGTATCGGGCTCGAGCAAAACACATACCTTCAGAGCCATCAAGATCATGTCCCTGAGTCCAGTTCGAGTCCCAAAATCTCGGAGAGCATTACCAAACGACTTCACACGATTAACAAGGATCGTGATATCTATGCCCAACCGGATATCGCAACGTGAATCTTGGCCCGTGTTGGCCAAAAAACAATGACTAGCGAAAATGAAGATATTTACCTTTCTTATTAGAATTGTATCTAGGGTAAAAAATCTCCTACTATATAAAATGGAAGCTAAATTATTCATTAGATACACTGTATCACGCATACAAAGACAATATACTTCTGCTCTCTCTGTTTCTAAAAGTTATTCAAAGTTCTTGTTTTAATTCATAAGTGCTAGCTCGGAACCGAAGGAAGGTTTCTTGTTAAGCCTTTAACCGAGATCAAACTCATTATCATCATTGGTTTGGCTATTCACTATATCTTTTATTTGCTTATCTAACATCATTAATTGCTTGTATAGAATTAGTCTACATATTCTTAAAATCGCGTATAAATTTAATTATTATCCATTTTTAAGGGTAAACAGTTTGGTGCCCACCATTGGACTAAGGATAATAGTGGTAATTTGATACAAATTTTTATATCGCACTCTGTTTTACGCTTGTTCTTTGAGATTTTAATTTCAGGTTAACTTAAGAATGTCAAACTCTCAATCTGCTCACTTGAACGTTGTTGCTGAGTCTGGCCACCCTGGCGAAAACAATAATAATAGTACCCAGCCACGAGGTGCCCCCTATTGACCCCAACAGAGTCCCGGTTGTGAACCCAATCGATGCCAACTCACATGTGGCCATCGATGCAAACCTGCCGACCGATCCCGAGAACAGTGTTCGCGAAGGAGCTCGATCAACAACACGAGGTACGTACAACGGTGAAGGCAATGGGATCAATCAGGGGTGATCTTTAAAATTTACAAGCTCCACATGCGGGGATAGCCCAACTGCAGAACGATAGTCGGTGCCCCAGCAGAGTTAAGCCTGAATCATCCCTAGAAAACACCTGAAGGAATGAACAAACCATGGAAAAGCCGGGTGAAGTTGAACCCGGGACCAACCTTAAAATAATAAAGATGCTTGAGGAACTGACAAAGCGGGTGGAATCGGGGGGAAAGGAAGATTGAAGCCAACGATAAAATAATAGAGACCTATAACTCCAGAGTTGATCAAATCTTAGGAGCACCCCCGATATTGAAAGGCTTGGATTCCAAGAATTTTGTCCAAAAACCTTTCTCCCCAAGCGCGACATCAAAACCAATGCTGAAGAAGTTCCATATGCCCGAAATTTCAAAGTATTAAGGAACCACGAATCCAAATGAACATGTGACCTCCTACACGTGTGTCATCAAGGGAATGATTTAGAAGATGACGAAATCGAGTCGGTTTTGCTAAAAAAGTTTAGAGAAACCTTGTAAAAAATAGCAATTATATGGTATCACAAATTATCCCCTAATTCTATTGATTCGTTTGTTACGCTAGTAGATTGTATTGGTAAAAAAGAGTTTCACACGTAAACCAACTTTTGACAACTCAACCAGTCACGTGGACACAGGAAAACGCGACAGCTGGATGTGATTCCTTGAAGAGATATGGTACAAAGAGGAACGGTTCAGTAAACCCATGAACTTATCACCCACGGGAAACTCAACTTGATCAAAATGGGAGAGAGGCACGGTCAGAATGAATCTAGACAAAGTTTCGGGCAGATTCAAGGACCCACAATTGATTACTCGAACGTTATGTAACCGAACCCCAATTACCGTTATCCTTTGTAACGCCTCATTAATGTCATAATTAGTCATTAATGAGTAACCATAGCAAGAGTCGTACGTTTTAATAATCTCCTATATTAGGGAGGGGAATACAGCTCGTAAGGGCATCTGATTCTCGAATACAATCAACCTCAATTTTCTATATTTCTGCAATATTGTCTATTATTCATTTTTCTCCATTACCTTGATTATCAGTAACCCGTATTCATCTTAAAAATAAGCTTTAGTCAAAGGGTCTAATTCTTTGGTTAAACAAATTGGTTCCGTTACCGGGAATCTGATAATCTTTGTTTACTTTTCAAGTGATATCCTCTGAATTATGTCAAACCCCAACGACAACAACCAGCAAAGGAGTGGAACCCCAGTTCCATCGCCTTCAAGAACCACACGTGGTTCGAAGGAACAATCCCCAGAAAGATCCAATAATAACAATGGTGATAATGATCAAACTGTGGAACAAGATCGTGTAAGGCAAATGATTGCAGAGTATGTGAGCCAAGCTTTGAAAGAATTTATGAGAGGATTACCGGCAGCGTCACCTACACCGCCGACGCCACCCCCTCCCAATAACAACATCACCATGGAAAACCCTCAATCTGGGTTGGCAGACTCAGGAAGAGGAGATACTCCTAATGAATCTCTCGAAACGAGACCAGGTATATCTAATAACTCAGAATTACAAAATTTACTGCTAACCATGCAAAAACAGATAAGGAGCAGAACGATCGCATCGAACAAATTCCTGGAGTACCACCTATCATCAAAGGCATCAATGTTGATAGATATTCTCAACAACCTTGGAAGCCAAGTGCGGGACCCTTGCCTATACCCAAGAAGGTACGGAAGGTATTATTGCTGAAACAAGTACGAAATAAAATACTTACGAGAAGGTAAATCAAGTTACCACGGAAGGTATACTATACCACACAGAACAGATTCCAGACCGGACGTCATTCGTGAACCGGAGGAAGATGAGCACATCAAAACAACTACGGAGGAGCTCGTAGCTGTTCCATTATCTAAACAAAAGCCTGAGAAGAAAGTGTATATAGGCACGAGGCTAGGCCCCGCTCGAAGAGAAGAAAAGAAAGCAAGGACTATTCAAGAACCAAGTGATCGACGAAGAGGTACAGAAACTCTTGAAGATTGGTTCGATACGAGAGGTAACGTACCCTAACTGGCTAGCAAACACTGTGGTAGTGCCTAAAAAGAATGGCAAGTGAAGAGTATGCGTAGATTATACCGACTTAAATAAAGCATGCCCCAAAGATTCATTCTCATTGCCATATATAGATCAAATGATTGATGCCACAACAGGTCATGAATTATTGAGCTTTTTAGATGCATATTCTGGTTATAATCAAATTAAAATGAATCCCTCAGATGAGGAAAAAACTTCCTTCATAACAAACAGGGAGACTTACTGTTATAAAGTTATGCCTTTTGTCTTGAAAAACACTGGAGCCACCTATCAAAGGTTAGTGACTAAGATATTCCGAGAAAATCTTGGAAAGACGATGGAAGTCTATATTGATGATATGTTGGTAAAATCAACACAAGCACAAGACCATTTCCAGCATCTCTCTACTGCTTTTGATATTCTACGCAGGTATAATATGAAGTTAAATCCAGAGAAATGCGCTTTTGGAGTGCAATCGGGTAAATTTTTGGGTTTCCTTGTGTCAAATAGAGGAATAGAGGCAAATCCCGCTCAAACTAAAGCTATAGAAGAAATACCTGATATTTTAACAAATAAAAAGAAAGTTCAAAGACTGACAGGGAGAATAGAAGCTTTTGGGTAGGTTAATTTCTAAATCTTCCGAAAAAAGTTTTATATTCTTCTCAGTTCGAATGGACTGAAGAATGTCGGCAAGCCCTCAAGAACCTGAATATTTATCTATCGAAACCACCACTGCTTTCAAAGCCAAAAGAAGGGAAAAGATTGTACATCTACCTGGCTGTCTCAGAAATTGCTGTAAGTGCAGTATTGGTAAGAGAAGAAAAAGGTAAACAATCAC
Source organism: Nicotiana paniculata (assembly GCA_005239505.1). NCBI lineage: Eukaryota > Viridiplantae > Streptophyta > Magnoliopsida > Solanales > Solanaceae > Nicotiana > Nicotiana paniculata. Next base: position 2,545 of record ML347132.1, on the reverse strand, counting down.
CTGTCTATTATGTAAGTAAAACTTTGCTAGATGCTGAGACTAGATATCCACGTCTGGAAAAGTTAGCCTTAGCTTTAATAATGGCATATAGATTATGATCCTATTTTCAATGTCACCCAATCACCGTTGACCTCATATCCTTTAAGAAATATTCTGCATAAACAGGAATTGTCAGGAAGATTAGCCAAGCGGGCCACAAAATTAAGTGAGCATGAAATAATCTATCAGCCTAGGACTGCAATTAAGTCTCAAATACTAGCTGGTTTTGTTGTTGACTTTAGTAATAGCATTATATCTGAAGTAGAAAAAGAGTTACAACTCTTTAACGGTGTTAATCCAGGCCTATGGACCTTGTTCACCGATGGTTCTTCAAATATAAAAGGCGTCGGCTAAGGCATAATCTTGATATCACCCACGGGTGAAAAGACACGGCAAGCAATAAAGTGTTATCCTATCACTAACAATGAAGCAGAGTACGAAACTATTATTGCAGGGCTTGAAGTCACACGAGAGCTCTCAATCGAGCAAATTATGTTCAACAACGACTCCTAACTGGTAGTAAATCAGATACAGGGGACTTACATCGCCCGAGAGACTAAAATGCAACAGTATCTGGAAAAAGCACGAGAGCTCGTGAGACAATTCAAAACATGGAAGGTAATGTAAATACCTAGAGAGGAAAATGCAGAAGTAGATGCACTAGCTAACCTCGCAGCAGTCACAGAAGTAACAAACAAAGACAATACAATTGTCGTTCAACTATTTCATTCAATAATACACCAGGACAGGAATGAGGTAACTTTCAACAACCTAACCTGGGACTGGAGAAACGAAATTCTTAATTTTTTGCAGAATGGCACCGTACCTGAAGACAGGAAAGCAGCTCAAGCACTTCGCCGCAAAGCTGCACGGTACTGCCTTATTCGCAACTCACTTTATCGCAAGATGTTCGGAGGACCCCTAGCTAAATGCCTCGGACCTAACCAAACGAAATTTGTGATGAAAGAAGTCCACAAAGGACACTGTGGAAATCATTCAGGGGCGAGATCCTTAGTGAAAACACTAATCAGAGCTGGATACTATTGGCCTAAGATGGAAGAAGAAGCCGAGAATTTGTATCCAAATGTGACATATGCCAAAGGTTTGCCAATAACATGCATCTACCAGTGGAATTATTACATCCAATAATATCCCCATGGCCTTTCATGAAATGGGGTATGGACATAGTGGGACCTCTTCTCACCGCTAAAGGACAGGTACGATTTTTACTCGTGCTAACCGACTATTTTACAAAATGGGTAGAGGCAGAAGCGTTCAAACAAGTGCGAGAAAAGGAAGTTAAAAGCTTCTTATGGAGAAACATAATATGCCGCTTTGGAATACCAAACAAAATCGTGTGTGATAATGGCCTACAATTCATAGGCTCGCAAATCACAGAATTCTTCGAAAGTTGGCAAATCAAGCGGATCACTTCAACGCTGTACCACCCCGTGGCTAATGGTCAAGCTGAGTCAACGAATAAGGTCATCATCAACAATCTAAAGAAGAGGCTGGATAAAGCCAAAGGAAACTGGCCTGATGAGTTACCAGCGGTACCATGGGCATACAGAACAACTTCAAAGATAGCCACGGGTGAAACTCCGTTCGCACTTGTTTATGGATCAGAAGCCTTAATACCTATGGAGATTGGCAAACCAAGCATAAGGTTCTCAACAGCCATGGAAGGTGAAAATGATGACGAATTAAGGACCAACCTAAACCTGCTCGAACCACGGAGAGAAGCAGCATTGATATGGATGGCAGCTCAAAAATAAATCATAGAGCGTTATTACAACCGTAAAGCTCATCTCAGATACTTTAAGATTAGGGACTCCGTCCTCAAAAAAGTCTTTCAGTCAACGAAAGAAGCAGGGGCAGGAAAGCTAAATCCAAACTGGGAAGGACCTTACAAAATCCGAGGCATAGCTGGGAAAGGCGCCTATGAGTTGGAAGAAATGGACGACAAAGTTCTACCAACAAGCTGGAACGTCATCCATCTAAAGAAGTATTACTTCTAAAAGAAAATAATACCCCCAATCAGCTATCACACGTTCGATTTTATTTTAAACATCTAAAAATTTTACTAACTTTTTTAGATGATAGGCACAAAGCTAACCCATCACCAGATGATGATATTAGACCTACAAAGACGCGAGGAAATAACACAATTCCCGGTCTAGGGTTACACTTCTGATAGACGTTTTAAAAGGGTTAAGTAGTCATCATCCAAAAAATTATATACCTTCGGATCCGGAATGTTTTTTCTTTTCAGGAAAAGGACCACAAGGAAGGAATAATCAAATGCTCGAGATTTCATTCTTCAAAGCTGAAACACTTGGGGGACTATACAGTATGGAAGGCTAAGACGAAGCAAAGAAGACTATCAGAAAGTCAAAAGATCGAGCCTGAACACCCATCTACCCAACGAGACAAGTGACACGAGCAAAATCGAAAGAAATCAAAAGAGTCATCCAAATACAAAGCCTAATGCAAAAAGCAAAAACCT